>JAJLTL010000014.1:0-134177 GCA_030568135.1 Vanderwaltozyma yarrowii
TCAAGGTCGTTAAGGTCTCTGGTGTCTCTTTATTAGCTTTATGGAAGGAAAAGAAGGAAAAGCCAAGATCATAATCGGCTTACAAGGGAATTACATTTTTTATTACATTTGTTAATACTTTTATTACTAAAAGAATTTAACATATCAATCAATCAATCAAAAAACCTCCCCCTTCATGTATTCCTTTAATATTTCCCAATTTACGTATTATTAATAGGAAATATATAGAGTTGTATAAATTTTAAAAATTATTTGCACATTAATATAAATTATTACTTGTTTTTATGTTATTAAATAATGACCTTGAAGATAAATATAGTTTCTTATATATATACATTTGTTCATTATATCCCCATTAAAGATTTTATTCTCTTATTAGTGTTTTATTTATTAATAGTTAATGAAATTTATTTTTACACATTTATTCTATATTTTTATGCAAAATACTATTCATATTAGTATCTTATCATAATTATTTTTTCAATATTTTGTCAATAGCTTGATGATCTTTTACTAGAATATCGTTCAAATAAATTATACCACGTTGTTGATTACTTAAAATGTCCGCAATCTTATCTATTCTATTCTCTACTTCTTCATCAGCTCTGTTTTCATCTCTATTGGTATTTGAACTATTTTCATTAATTACAACTAACGTACTATCTAGTTGTTCTGATATATTCTTGGCACGTTCTTTCAACACTGCTAATCTAGCCCATAATTCATTAGTCTTACCTAACCCTGCAGGATCCTCACTTCTTTTTAATAGACTTTGGAATTGATTCCACATTTTTTCTTCTGTGACATTTAATGGTAAACCTCTACTCTTTAAAATAGCTAATTGTGATCCTAATTTCAAGATCCTTTTTTCAATTACTGCATTTCTTGATTGTGCTTTTAATATTCTGGCGGATGTATCCAATTCATGTTTTTGTTGTAATTGCGTAAATTTTTCTAATAATTGGTTAAAAATAATTCTTGCTTGAACAACGTTTTCTCTTTGTAATTGATTACGTTGATTCAAACCCTCATAACCTAATACTTCGACAGGAATAACATCTGAAGATGGTTTCTTTTCAACAGCAACATCCCATTCTTCTTGTGAAACATTAATTGGTTTGTTATAAAGAATTGCTTCTGTTTCATTAACTTTATTATATACAAATGATTTTAATTTTGTTTTATTCGAAGTTGGGTCCCATGATTCTTTACATTTCATAACTTGTTCTTGTATTTGTTGTGGATAATTAGAATGTTGATATTGTTGCTGCTGCTGTAGTATATGTTGCTGCTGTTGAAGTTGTTGTTGCATTTGTTGTTCTTGTGGCATTTGTTGATGAGCTTGAGGTTGTTGGGACCATGCAAATGAAGGTTGTGTAGATCTTACAGTACTAGCACCAAAAAGACCTCCTGTAGTTGGTGCTTGTTGTTGTGTATTACCACCAAAAAGACCTCCCGTAGTTGGTTGTTGTTGTTGTTGTTGTGTATTACCAAACAAGCCGCCTGTAGCTGGCGCTTGCTGTTGCGTGTTACCAAATAGGCCACCTGTAGAAGGTGCTTGTTGTTGTGTGTTACCAAATAGACCACCAGCAGTTGGGGCTGCTGGTTTAGCACCAAATAATCCACCTGAAGCTGGCGCTGCTGGCTTGGCGCCAAATAAACCGCCTGTAGCTGGAGCAGCTGGTTTGGCACCAAACAATCCACCTGTAGCTGGTGCCTGTTGCTGTGTGTTACCAAACAATCCACCTGAAGTTGCAGCTGGTTGTTGTTGCTGTTGTGTATTACCAAATAATCCCCCGGCAGCAGGGGCAGCAGGCTTATTCCCAAATAAACCTCCTGAACCGCCAAATGTAGATTGATTTTGAGTTGGATTGGAATTGGCATTCCCAAACAAACCACCTGCACCAGGCGCTTGTTGTTGCTGTTGCTGTTGACTATTTCCGAATAATCCACCTGATGTAGCACCTCCTATACTAGCTGGACCTCCAAGAGTTGGTTTATTACCAAATAAACCTGTACTGGTAGTGTTTCCTGAACCTTGTGTTTGCTGTTGGTTACCAAATAAACCACCAGCAGCCGAAGGCTGCTGAGATCCAAATAAACCCCCACCTGGTGCGGCAGCATTACCCATAGTAGCATTATTACCAGTCGATTGACCAAATGCAAAACCTGTATTTCCTCCAACTGCTGCTGTTGTATTCCCACCGGCAGCACCGCCAAACAGGCCCCCGCCTACATTATTATTGTTCGAAGCACTGGAACTAAACATTACAACCACTAAGATTCACCAATGGTATATATTCTCTTGATTAGCCCTTTTAAATCTCTTACATCTCAACTGTTTAATATCTTAATCAATATCATCTCTTTTAAATCTTTTCGTTATTTTCCGAATTTGATCAATTTTTTACTTGGTCGTGTAATGTGACGGTTATATATTGGTGGTGTTTTATATAATTTATATACATATACATATACATGTTGAAGGTTATATGGCATGGTATTACCTTCTTCTCTGATCAGCTATGTGCGAGGAGTTTAGTGAGGTTCAATCCTCTTCCATTACCGCTTGTTCCCCCAATTCCCTGGGTTACCTCTTGATTTTTGTTCAAGATTTTTTTTATTTTATTTTGCCTGAGCTAGAACAGAAACCAGCGACTTGGATAACAGTTGGTATTTGTGTGGATCTTCAAGACACTTCTCTGTGAGTAGTTTTAATGCAATTTGAAATGCTTGGATCAGTCCTTGGTATTCGTTACGAAGATGGCGAATATATGGAGAGCTCGAAGAAGAGAGGGTACTGAATAAATTATACGAACTATTAACTAATTCACTTAACTGTTTAATCAATTCTATGCATATATTCTCTTCGATAACTTCATCCCCACATAACGAATGCAAAGAGTCAGTCAATTGTTTTGCTAATGTGATTTTTTCTGTTAATTGTACATGGTTCGTCAATAATTTTCCAATATCGTCAATTTTTTGTAAATAGTCCACTGTATCACTTATCACCTCTTTTGTTCTAGGAAGATCCTTCGACGTCAGCTGCTCCAATTGAACCATGAATTGATGCAGGTCACCTCTTGTCCTTTGCAATTCTAAAACACTATCATTATTCTTCCCAGTATAAGCTTCACAAAATTTTAAATAATCTTCGTATCTATTGGTTACTTGATCCAGTAATGTCTTGACCATATCCTGAGATAAATTAGATACATCTCTAATCAATGAATCTATATGCACATATTGGAAATTGTTCCGAATTAAAAAATCATCGACATCAAATTCATCGATATTCTGGTTAGATAGTTCTAATTCTTCAGCAAATAAATCTTTGCTCACCTCGGTTGTCGAAGGCAGAGCAAATTCAAGCTCATCGTTATAATCACTGCGATCCATATTAAAGCAACAGCTTTCTCACTTGCATATATATTTCCCAGTAACAACACAATAAACCTTCAATTTCTAAAATTGCAATTACCTGTTCTTATTTCTTCATTCAATATTCTTATAAGGCCACAACTGAAATATTTCGCAACGCGTAAATTTAAAATCTCCATATTTAATAATATTTCATTAATTAAGACGTGTAAATTTATTATCAATATATATTTTATATTCAATTGGAAGTTTAACTTTTAAGCACACCTTCTCCAAAACATATAACTCGATACTCTGTTACAATTTGTACTGTGTGTTGCACTAATTTTGTTACATTTTAACCTTTTTAGTGATCGCTTATATACATCAAGTGGTTATAGATAGCATCGAGATATCATGAATCCTTCAATTAATTATAAGTCAATTTTTGAAAACGATGGTAAGAGTCTAATATCATTGGCATCTGATAACAAGACTCTATGCATGGCTAACAAGAATGGTATAACTAAAGTACTACAAAATGATAAACCTTTGGAGGAACCGGAAGTATTGGAAACTGTTAAGAATTTGACTTCAATTCATTGTGACACAGATGAAAGTTTTATTTTGACTACATCTGATGGTAACGTTTATAAATACAATTTCAAAAATAACAAAGATCAATTATTAGCAAGATCTGCGTTACCTATTCGTGACTGTGCCATTGTTCATTCTGGTGAGATGGTTGTTGTTGGTGGTGATGACTTGGAATTAACTTTAATTGAATTAAATGATGAGAATCCTAAAAAACATACTATTAAAGTTGAAGAACAAATCTCCCAGCTATCATGCAACTCTCAGACAAACATTTTGTCTGTATCTTATATCAATGGTAAAGTTCAATTTTTTTCTTTAAATTCTACAATACCAAATAAAGTACACGAATTATCAGATTACATCCCAATAAATTCTTATAATGACAGTTATAAAGATAAAATATTAACTGATATAGTTGGTAGTTTAGATGATGATAGTGATTTAGATAGTGATGATGAGACTGAAAACAAGATTACCGATCCTGAATTTTGTGACGAAAATAGAATTTGTACTCGTGCAACCTGGAACCCAAGAGGCTTACATTTTGCGTTACCTTGCAGAGATATGACCGTTAAAATATTCACCATTAAGGATTATTCGATAGTTAAAACTTTAACTACTTCCATCGATAAGAAATCATATTTTATTGATTTACAATTCGATCCATTGCATGGTAATTATATTGCTGGGGTTGACTTAAACAATAACGTCACTGTTTGGGATTGGAATACTTCTAAAATTATATACTCAAATGAATTTAAGCAAAAGATAACAAATATCAATTGGAACATCCAAGGCACTACAAATGTTTTACAACTGATTATGGGTACATGGTCAGGTTCAATGGTAACAATTGAAAATCTTGCAGAATCAGTAAGTCTCACAACATCCACAAACGATAGAGAAAAATCATCTTCTAATTCCAATTTGTTTGTTGATTCAGACATTAGTGAATCTGATGGTGAAAAAGATGGAAAGGGTGAAAATAACGATCCAAGAGAAAATGGAGAAGAAGTAGCAGATGATGATGAGAATTTATTCACACAAGAGGAGGAAGATGGTGATAATAAAAGAAAATATCACTTTGACGAAGAAGAAGATTTTATCGATGATGACGATGGTGCTGGTTATGTGACCGCCAAGAAACAAAATATTTCTTTTGCCAAATCAACCAAAAACTATCATGGAGCTCGTGGCTCTGCCATCGCATCTAGCTCTTTCCGCTATACTCCAATATCACCAGGTGGTACCCCATATGGTAATGGTGACAGACGCTATTTAACTATGAATAATATTGGTTATGTTGTTACTGTACGTAATAATGAACAACATAGTATAACTGTCTCCTTCTTTGATTTGGGAAGATTCAATGAGTACCATTTTGAAGATTTATTCAGTTATGATGTTTGTAGCTTAAATGACAGAGCAACTTTATTTGCTCAATCCAAAATTGGTCAATTACATTACAGACCTCATGATTCACTACAATCTCCATGGACCAAATTAATACCTCTACAAAGAGGTGAACGTATCACTAGTGTTGCAGCAACTTCAAGAAGAGTATTTGTTGGTACTTCATTTGGTTATCTAAGAACATTCAACCGTTTTGGTTTACCTTTAGCTGTCGAAAAAATGTCACCTATTGTAGCCTTATCAGCCTTTAATTATAAAGTATTTTTGGTACATTATTCTCCATTTCACGGCGTATCATACTCATTATTTGAACAAGCTGCAACTACTTCAAAGTATTATCAGAGAGAAAGTCAATTACCAATTATGCTACCACAAGGTTCGTCAGACACAGATGCAGAATTTGAAACGGATTTCACATCATTTAATCCAATGGGTATCAAAAGTATCTTTTTTTCTATATACGGTGACCCATGTATCTTTGGTAATGATAATGTTTTATTAGTTTTGTCTAAATGGAGATCAACAATGGAAAGTAGATGGGTTCCAATACTAGATGCAAATATGGAGGTATGGAAAATGTCTGGGGGTAAAGAATCATCAGATGTACGAGTATGGCCTTTAGGTTTGACCTATGACACTTTCAACTGTATTTTAGTGAAAGGTAAAAATTCCTGGCCAGGTTTCCCACTTCCATTGCCTTCTGAATTGGAAATTAGAATCCCAACATTAGTAAAGAGCCAAATAATATTGGAAACAAGAAACAAGAAGAAATTAAAATCCGAAGCAGAAAATGCACTATCATCAGATGATGAGGATAACGATGGGGACAACGAAGAACTATCCATCCCTGTTGCTATGCTTGCCGAAGAAGAATATCTTCGTTCAAAAGTCTTATCAACCTTACTTACTGACACTATCGAAAATGATGGTGAACTGTATGGGAATGAAAATGGAGTGTTGACCTCATTATCAGGTGAACATGATAAGTCATTATTAAGATTATTTGCTGATGCTTGTTCTGAGCAAAATACAGATAAGGCATTATCAATAGTCCAAGAATTAAAACAAGACAGAGCATTGAATGCTGCTGTTAAAATTTCCGAGAGGGCTGAATTGATGAGTTTAGTAAGGAGGATCAACACATTGAGAGAAACTAAATTCGAAGAGCAATTAAATACTATGTAATACTACTAAATACCACAGTTAGATATAATCAATTGTAATAAACTACACCTGTTATATAGAATATTGTCATCACTATAGCTTTTATAAATTACATATTTCATACGTATATAGTGACATTGAAAAATTTCAAGATATTGCAAAATGAGAGATGCGATGAGTTTAAAGAAATTCACTACAAAATAGTAAGAATAAAAATATTTATAGTTATGTATATTTACTATTATCCAACAAAACATACACCAAACTGCTTAACAGACCATAATGGCTCCTACTAAAAGTGTCAATACTCGTAAGAGAGCTAGAAGGGAAGAAACTCCTTCTTCTAGAGGTGCTGATGAAGAAATCACAGATCCATCATCTAATGAAGATGAATCCAATGTTGAAGAAGATGGTTCCGATACAGTCAATGATGAGGAAATCGAATCTGATGAAGAATTTCAAGGTGAAAACCCTGCTGATAAGCGTAGAAGATTAGCCAAACAATATTTGGATAATTTGAAAACTGAAGCAAATGCTATCATGACTGAAGAAACATCTGAAGAAACTGAGAGTGGAAAATATGCAAAAGTTGATGATTATAACAATTTCGATGCTCGTGATTTAGATAAAGATATAATTTCATCTAGATTAAAGTTAGATGTCGCAGAACAACAAGGTCGTGTCTTTAGATTTATTGCTGATAAATTACTATTATCTGAGGCTAAAACTAGTTTTACTAGAGTAGGAGAAAATAACTTAACAAGTATTAGTTGTTATCAACCAGTTATTAATAAATTTGAATATTCTGAAGGGGCTACAACAAAAAATAAAGATAAATTATTTGCTTATACTGTTAGTAAGGATTTCCAATTAACCAAGTATGATGTTACTGATTTCAATCAAAGACCAAACAAGCTTAAATATACTAAAGGTGGTAAGAAGTTTATTCCTGCAAGTGCATATGAATATGAAAATACTACTGAAGGTCATTCCAATGAAATTTTAACGGTAGCGGCTTCACCTGATGGGAAATATGTTGTCACTGGTGGTAGAGATAGAAAACTTATAATATGGAGTACTGAATCATTAGCCCCAATCAAAGTTATCCCAACAAAAGATAGAAGAGGTGAAGTTATGTCCCTTGCATTTAGAAAAAATACTGATCAATTATATGCAGCTTGTGCTGATTATAAAATCAGAACATATTCAATTAACCAATTTTCTCAATTAGAAGTCTTATATGGTCACCATGATTTGGTAGCTGATATATCTGCATTAGGTATGGAACGATGTGTAACAGTCGGTTCTCGTGATAGAACTGCAATGTTATGGAAAATTCCAGATGAATCAAGATTAACATTTAGAGGTGGTGATGATACTGATAGACTATTAAAGAAGTGGATAAGACAGCATGCTACCGAACAAGAAGATGGTACCGTTACATATCCAGATGAATCTGAAGCTCCTATGTTTTATGGTGAAGGTAGTATAGATGTCGTAAGCATGATTGATGATTCCCGTTTTGTTACTGGTTCTGATAACGGTAATTTATGTCTTTGGTCATTAGCTAAGAAGAAACCATTATTTATAGAAAGAGCTGCCCATGGGATCATACCACTACCTGAATCTACTAAAATATCAGGTGAAGCAGATGAAAAATTAAGAAAACGTCAATTACAAGATAGAAAATTAACACAACCATACTGGATCACATCCATTCATGCAATTCCATATTCTAACATATTTATTTCAGGTTCATGGAATGGTACACTAAAAGTTTGGAAATTAAATGAAAATTTAAGAGAATTTGAATTATTAGGTGAATTAAAGAATTGTAAAGGTGTTGTTACCAAAATACAGGCTGTTGAAAGTGGTAAGCATGGTAAGGAAAAATTCCGTGTTTTAGCAAGTGTCGCAAAAGAACATAAATTGGGTAGATGGATTAACCATGTTCCTGGTGCTAGAAACGGTATATATTCTGCTGTCATTGAGCAAACACCATTTTAGATTGTCATTAAAAAAAATAAAGAAACCAAAATAAATAAATAGCATCATTACAAATATTTATATATATAAAAGTAATAGTTATTCATCTGTACTTTAAATAAATCATTAAATTTTAAAAAATGATCCATTAAACTTAACTCTATTTTGTATTAAGCTTTGGTCTGTTCATAATCATATAATATATAGATCTATTTGTATATTAACTTTTAAAGAATGAAATTTCTTTCCATAATGGCGAACAGTTTTGGCAAAAGGCGTCGTAAAAATCGTGAAGACTCCGTGGCCAAGCTGGTTAAGGCGTGCGACTGTTAATCGCAAGATCGAGAGTTCAATCCTCTCCGGGGTCGTCTTTTTTTCTTTTTATTTTTTTTATCACTACTAATTTTACAGTATTAAATGAACTTCATTATTATATACTCCTACTTTTTAAATTAATATCAATTAATTTTAATAGATTGTATTTTTTTTTGGGGGAATATATTGAATTTATTTAATGAAAGATATTTCTTTTTCAATAATAGCTGAAAAATTAATATCTGTAGAATAAGGATAAGTTATATGTAATGATATATTATTTATATCGAAATATGCTAAAAGATGATGTCTATATGTGTATATAATTTTTTTAAAAGAGTGTTTGTAATATTTGTGACACTCGAGTATTGATACAATGTAGAATATGTTTATAAAAGATGCTTGTTATTTTTTTTTTATTTTCGTTTTTATTATTCTTGTTTTTTCTTTAGTCTGTAATGGAAGTTAATTGTTTTGTTGTTCAGTGTCATTTATATTTTTTTGTTGAAATTTTTCTGAAACCACATTATTTTCTGAAGCTGTAGATAAATCAGATGAATCATCTGCAGTTAATGTTTGCTTTTGGTTATTAAGATGTTTTAATTTTATATTGTTATTATTTTCAATATTTTCAGTACTATCATCATGATCATTTTCTTCTTGATCATTACTTTCTGTAAAACTTGGATTATTTGTATAATTATTATCAGTATCGACCCCCCATTGGTAATAATCTCTTCTAATTTCAACGTAATCGTACGCGAATTCACCAATTTGATCTTCATCCATACCATTTTGTTCACCTTGTTCATCAACTCTTAATTGTAAACCTGGAATTTTATCGATAATGATACAAAGAAGTGCTGTTACTACAGCTGTATAACCAGCTACAGCTGCAATATAAGCAATTTGTTTATACATTTGTTTATAGTTATGTGTGATCCAACCACCTTTATGTTCAGTGACGCCATCCATTCCAATAACCCAGTCAGCTGCGAACAATGCGTTGAATATTAAACCAACGACACCTGCGATACCATGCTCAGCTAATAAATCTAATGCGTCATCAACATTTAAATAATATTTAATTTTTGTTGCAAAATTACAAACGATACCTGATATTATTCCTTGAATCAATGAACCATATAAAGTGATACAACCTGAACTTGGAGTTGCAGCGACAAGACCACAAATAATACCTGAACATAATCCGACAGTGGACCATTTTTTTTCTAATCTATAATCTATTAAACACCAAGTCATACCACCAGTGACGGCACTAATATTTGTATTCATGAATGCATAAACAGATCTTAAATTTGGTGAAAGTGATGTTGCAGAATTAAATAATAACCAACCAAACCATAAAAGTGAAGTACCAAGAGTAACCATTGAAACGTTATGTGGTCTAAAATTAATTAATAAATTTTCTTTTCTTCTTCCTAAATAATAAGAATAGACGAACCCAGAAATTGCACTTACAATTTCTACAGGACCACCACCTGCCCAATCTAATACTTCCCATTGGTAACACCAACCGCCAGGTGCCCAAATCCAATATGCGATTGGACAGTATACAATAGTTGCGAATAAAAATAAGAAGACCATATGTGGTAATAATCTACCTCTTTCTGCAGTAGCACCAGCGATAATACTTAATGTAACACAAAGAAACATCATTTGGAAAGAAGCGAATGCAATTTCAGGATAATCATTACCATTAATTGAACCATAAACGTTTCTAAAACCGAATGAATTTAAATCTCCAATAAATTTATTATTTTTTGCACTGTTACTAAATGCTAATGAATAACCCCAGAAATACCATTGTAACATACCTACCAGCGTTGCTGTAATAACTGCCCAAATCAATGAAAGCGCAGATTTTCTTCTTGCTAAACCTGAATATAAAAAACCTAAACCTGGTACCATTATGAAAACTAATGAAGCACCTAATATTATGAATGCGATAGTTGCACCATCATACTCTTCATGCCATAAATAACCATCTGCCATGATGTGTGGTGCCTTGATCTATTAGACTATACAGTGATACAAGAAAAGAGAGATAGAGAGATGGATAGAGAGTACGAATATAAATAACAATTATATATATATATATATATATATATAATGCAAGAGAATACAAGAGGTTATCAAAGGCCAATAAAACAAGTAGTTAACCATCATAATATAAAACTTTAAATCTCCGTTAATTAAGAAGCGGGTGAGTATATAATATAGTATAGTATAATATAGTATAGTATAGTATAGCTATAGTGTAATTTGCAATACAATATCAATGGTTTATTGGTTACTATATTCTGTTGAAATAGCCATTGATTTTGATTAACATTGGTAATTTGTTAATTGATCAATTACTATGATTGTTCAATGAAAAATTAATACGCAGTACACTATACTACGGTACACTGCGGTACCACCATTAGCAGCGAAAGAAAATATTTTCCAGCAAAGGGAGGGGGGGGGGGGGGCAGAGGAAGACAGAAAGAAATAAGAAAGGAGGGCATGGGAAGTGAAAAAGTGCAAAAGAGAGATGAGATAAGACATCTGTATAGTATATTGTAGTAGTATACCGAAAGCGAAAATGGGAAATGGGAAATGGGAAATGGGAAATAGCCGCCGCTGTTTGTTAGTATTTAAAGAGAGGGACTAAAAGATATGTTTTACAAAAAAAGAAGATGGGTAATGGGTAATGGGTGAGATGGGTGAGATGGGTAAGTGAGAATTTGTGTGTGTGTGTCTTCGATGAGGACCGCACCGACCAACCGACCAACCAGTACGTGGTGAAGCGGGTGGACCTTGAAATCCGCATGGCAGAGTAATCTTGGAGCGAGAGGTGAGGTGAGTGCAAAAAAACACTCAACTCAAATTAACAGCGTTTGTATTTTATTTATTTTTATTTATTTATTTAATTGATAAGGTCGTGTTTGGTTACCGGGAAGATTAGTTGATTCGACTCAGAAAAATTCTCACTTTACTTATCTTATCAGTGGGAGGGGGGGGGGGTATTCTTCCGTACTGCTGTTTTGAATCAGAGTTTTGTAACGTTCAAAGTTCAAAGTGTTTCTTGTTTTGCTGTATTACCCGTTTTGTATGAGAGTATTTTTGTTCAGTGCATAATGTGTGGGCGCAACAGTGCCGCTCGGAACCCACACATTGTGCCGTTGCATGGATATGCTAAAACGGTGCCGTTGTTTACAATTTCTTGCCCTGCCCTACCTCTCTCCTCCGCAACTGAAAATGGAAAATAGTGCTTTTTGGTATCACGTGGAGGGGAGGGAAGGGAAGGGAAGTAGTATATCGTGTTCTTGTGTTGGCGGCTAAAATATGTTATATTGTATTATTTAGGTTGTATTTAGTAAGTTCTATTTATATATAGGTTTTTGAGGGGTATTAGTGCCAATTGTTAATGCATTGTATTTACTTTTGTTGCAAATCTTAAAGAATTTGTAGTTTCGATTAATTGATTAGTTGATGTTGATATATTAACAAACATTAATGTCTTGGAATTACCTAATAAAGAATATTTTAATAAATATGTTAATTTACAATTTCTAAATGGTATATGTGATTGTTTACTCTTGATAGAATATATCACATCTCCTAAACTACTTAATGATTTATTGATATGTTGTGTCTCTTTTAACCTATCCATATCACATCTACCACTATATCGTAGTCTTTCAGATCCTGCTAAATCAATTAAATTTAATATACCATTACTCCTCTCTTGTGTTTCACTATTCACTCCATTCAATTGTATCATGAATATACTATGCGATCGACTGGATTTGGCATTCATAGTCGTTTGGGCAATATTCTTCAATTTATTACCTTGTAATAATATACCATTAATCTTATCGTTAACAATTCCCATATCACCATCCGTTAGTTTAATATTCACATTCTGAATATTCGTTATACTAGTACTCTTATTCAAATCATCATGGATAATATCATATCGTTTCTCATCCCTATTATTATCATCATCATCGTAAAGTAATAAATCGATTATACTATCGTTGTATATTTCAATATATTGTATATTCATCTCATACTTCCATCCGTATTCTTTCAATTTATCACTCCATCCCATTATATGCCGTATAGTCGATGGTATTATACCATCGTTATCGTTAAACATAGTATATGTCTTACCAGACCCTGTTTGTCCATATGCAAATATACTAACATTATACCCATCTAATGAACTTTGTACTAATTCTTTCACTTCATCGAAAATTTCATTATTATTACAATCATAATTAAATACTTTATCAAATTCAAAAAAATGTTTATTATTAATCATGATACTTTGATTACCTTTATTCACATCAAATGCATTGACAACAATATCATCATTATTAATATCATTCTCATTTGCATATGGTTTTAATCGACAGTAGACTCGAATGTTACCACGAAGCTCTTGGATTTCATTATGTAATTTACGTCTAAGAGTTTCCTCTTTCATTAATACATCATTCATTTCAATCGATTCTTTCTCGTATAGTTTCATTTTATCGTGTAATTCAATAGTTAACTTCTTATAATCAACGATTTTAGTACCTGTTATCTCCATGTCATGCTTATTATTAGTTATTGTTTCTTCAATATTATTAAAACTTTGTTGTAATTCAGTACGTTTATGTACATTAGAATTTAATAATTTATTAATATCACGCTTCTTGACTTCTAACTCATTCTCAATCTCTGAATTTAAAATATCTATCTCTTGTAAATAATGGTTATTTTTCTCAAATGTGTCCTTCCATTTCTTTTGATACTCTTCTAACCATTTACTCTTTAATTCGTTGTATTTCTCATCAACATCAATCATTGATTCTTCAAGCGATACATCATTCAATTTAATGCTATTCCATGTCTCTTCCACTTCATTTAAATAATTATCTCTTTCAATTTGAAATTTTTGACATTTTGAATATTTCAGCGTTTCAATTTTTTGAATATATTCACTATTTAATTTAGTCAGTTCAGATTCAAAATTTGATCGTATTTGTTCTAAATGTAATGCATGCCCTTTTTCTAGGAAACTTCTCCTGTTATCAAATTCTAAGTTTATTTTATTCAATTCAATGCTTCGAAGTTTTAATTTTTCTCTTTTCAATACCTCTTCATTATTTAAGGTTTCCCATTGAAATTCTAAATTATCATATTTTTGTTTCTTTTCACTTAATTCATCTTTTAAATAATCAAGTTTATTTTTCTTCATAAATAATTCTTCTTGTAGGCGATTTAACTCAACAATATTTTCCTTATAAAAAGATGTTAGATGAGTTCTATCATCATTATTACTATTATGATTCTCTCGAGTCATCATAGAAAATATCATTGCTCCATTATTCCTGCACGTATACTGTTTCGGTGACGTTGAGTCCAGTTTTGGAGATGGTATCTTACTTTCAAACGGATGACGTCTTGGTGGAGTAGTGGGTATTTCTGTCATACATATATCTTATATCTGATTCTAGGTGATCTCATCAAATCAGTATATACATATAAAATCTCAGAACACTGTTGCGTTCTCTTTATAATTTGGTAATTAACTTTACAAGTATATATTTATAACACAGATTTTCCTTTCAGTAATGTTGTAGTATTCATTGGCTCTGTCTTTATTTAATCTCAACAGTTTCGCAATGAGTTTCAGGTGTTTTAGATTTGTTTTGTAGATGTTTTCAATTTTTGCCGCTTACTCACAATTGAAAAAGAAAACAGTATATAAAATAGATCTAAGGTACAGAAATGTGTTGATATATCATACGCACCCCGTCAGATGAGAACAATGAAGTTATATACCATTGAAGATAGTTTCTAACTACACGTCATTGTAAAACTCTGGTGAATACTTTCTCAAATCATAATTGCTCTTGGTTTGATCAAACTATCCAGGTATGACTATCTTTGGAACATTAAATCAACGCTTATACTTAAAGATAGCGTATAATTTTTTAAAACAGAGGTCTGAAAAATACGACAATAATACTCATAATTAATAGACAAGAATATTTACCATTAAACTTAAGTATTATATTTAATAGGGTACAGTATTTGACGAGACAATATCATACAGTTAACCACTTCCTAAGTGTCTTTTTATTTTAAAAGCACATGAACTTGTCTATTTCAACATTCAATACCTAAGCAAGGCGTCCATAATCATTTATCTACAACGATGATCCCATATTTCACTGTTTTCCCTTCTAACTTCCACATTGACACTTCAACGAGATCTCTGTTCTTCACCTACCTCTCAACTTATGATATTTTGGTACCATTTCATCTATACCAGTTCGGTAAGTTTCTAATTGTTTGAAAACTGTGAGTTTCTTATAATTTTACCTATCTATTATGATCAATTCTTATAAATATCAGAATTTTAACAATCCATTAATGATTTACTTATATAGACCAGTTTTCTCCTTTTCGAACAACCAATTATTGGTCCCTTGGCCCAGTTGGTTAAGGCATCGTGCTAATAACGCGGGGATCAGCAGTTCGATCCTGCTAGGGACCACTTATTTTTAAAATTCTTCTATAAAGAAAATTTTAATTTTTTTTTCACAGATTAAATGTCTTATTACAATCAGTACTTTCTTTGATATATACTACCCTTCAACGGAACTAACAGTACGTGAAGCTTGTTACCTTCCACCACCTTATCGTTTACATTAATTTACTGACATGACACCTAGTAGAGCCCTAACCATATTGAGAATTCTTTATATTGCTAGTTACACGTAATTTACCCGCGCTTAGCGATGGGAAAATTTTTTTTAATTTTTTTTTTCGTGTGCCCAAGAAAATTTCATCTTCCATTATTTAATATAAATACAAAGTAAAGTGGTAAAATTTTAATTAAAACTTTTATTTGTCAGTTATTATGTTTCTTTTGATGTTCATTTTAAAAGAAACCATGACCTTCCAAGTTTTAAAAAGAAGATGATGATATTATTTGCACTTTATAAACGAACAATTCTTCTCATTTTAGGGAATTTAATTTTCTATGTTGAGGTTTTAATGGAGATTGCGGTTCCTGTGCAGAAATATAATCTTGTTACATTCTTTTGAATGATATTCAGGACGCTTATTTAGGAAATTCTGATTCTTTTTAAAAATTTTTGGATTGTTATATATTCTTTAATAGAGTAGTAAAATCTAGTATATATATACAAGAGAACATTTTGACAACACTAATTCAGTTGAATTTACAATTTGTTTTTTTACATTTTAGCGTATATATTTGTACTCTTTTTATCCTACGCAATCACACACACACCCTTTAACGAAACAAGGTGGATCCCATATGAGTTAGCATATAGTAATATTTATATTAGTGTATGTTCAACTCATTTTATTGCAAGAAACAACACAATGTATGGATCCGTATCTACGATAAGAAGGGTATAATGAAATAGTAATATCTTTTTTTTGTTGTTGTTTGATATATAAAACTTTCAATTATTATTACTTATTCGAACTGGACAACCAACAAAATTTTTTACATTGTTAAGAATTTGGTTGAAAATGTTATTATCATTTATATCATTTTTATGATATTTACTCCGTTGATATTGATATTTACTTTTTTTTGTCCATAATTGATTGATTTAATATCATTTCAATTATTTCGAAACATTATAATCTATATAGCACTTAACAATTTGTTTTCTGATACTCAATTTAAGAAAATGCACTATTTCTAATAAAATAGTCACATTAACAAGACTAACTTAAAAAATAGCTATAGACAGAGGGACCAGTTCCCCCAAATTCTATCGAAGATGAAGAAGAATATATTCGGTTTTCTCGTTCCTCAATAATTCAAAGTAAAGGCTCTATATATTTGGAAAGACATTTCATAACACAAGGCAAATAAAAGTACAATACGTCGGCGATTATACAACGATGTCAATTTTCACTAATGTACCGTAAAGATACAAAATATATTCGAACAAACGTAACTATCTTTCTCATTAAAAAAAACCTTTAAAAATGCCCTACCATGGAACTCAAATTTGCTCTCTGTCTGTCTCTCTACCAATAATTTCATTTCGAAGAAAAATTTTCCTACTTCGAAGGTTTTTTTTTTTTTTTTTTTTCACCCAACTGGCACTGACACTCATTCAGTTAGCGTAGTGACAATATTCAGTAAAGCTCAGCGTAGAACCTTATAGATACTTGAACAGTGTTATTCGTGTATTTATTCCAATAGTAAGTACTACGATACCACTATATATGTCCAGACAAAAGAGCAAAATGCATATATATTCCCACTCGCCATCGATGGTGTCGTAGGCAAAGCTCACGAATAAGAAAACAGATAAGCAATCTCAGAAATTTCACATCCTATCTACCGATCTCACGAGACTGTATCCTTGGATAGCTATTGCGATTTGTAATTGTTCACTACAATATACCTTCATAGTATGGGGTTTGGCTTGGTTTAATTATACATTAAAATATTTTTGATCTAGACGTCGTTTCCCACGACATACATTAGAATATTTTTCACTTTTTTTCTTTTCAAACTAAATTAATAGTTAACTACTAAATGCTCTTACTGCGATTAGCTGTTAGCGGTCTTTTCAAGTAAAATTTCAAAAAGTGAAAAATTGTAAACTATTACTCATTCGATGGAGGAAGAAAGGTTTTTGAAATAAATTATATAATAAATAATGAAAGCATCGAACGATTCGAATATTATATTACTTATTTTATTTTTTGAATATTATTAATTATATCTTGAGTATGTGGATTCTCTCTTACGATATCTTGAATTAGTTAGTATTTTTGGTTTAACGTTACTTCTGAACTACTTTCCGATACAACTAAGACATTGCTCATTTATCCGTATATATATATAGGAATTATAACTTATTTATTAATACAGATTTTTAACAAATAATAATACTTAAAAATGTGTGGTATCTTTGCAGCTTTCAAACATGAAAATGCTGAAGCATTCAAGCCAAGAGCTTTACAATTATCTAAAAGAATTAGACATCGTGGTCCAGATTGGTCAGGTAATGTCATCAAGAACTCTACCATCATGGTTCATGAAAGATTAGCTATTGTTGGTTTAGATTCTGGTGCTCAACCAATCGTTTCTCCATGTGGTAACTACATGTTATGTGTTAATGGTGAAATTTACAACCATATTCAATTAAGAGAAGCTTGTCCAGATTATGATTTTAAAACTTTAAGTGATTGTGAACCAATCATTCCAATGTATTTACAACATGATATTGATGCTCCAAAACATTTAGACGGTATGTTTGCTTGGTGTCTATACGATGCTAAACAAGATCGTATCATCGCTGCTAGAGATCCAATCGGTATCACTACTCTATATATGGGTCGTAACTCAAAATCTCCAAAGACTGTTTTCTTTGCTTCTGAATTAAAATGTTTAACTGATGATTGTGACTCTATCGTTGCTTTCCCACCAGGTCATGTTTACGATTCTCAAACTGATAAATTAACTCGTTACTTCAACCCAGACTGGATGGATGAAAACAGAATTCCATCTGAACCAGTTGACTACAAAGTCATTAGAGCTTCTTTAGAAAAAGCTGTTAGAAAGAGATTAATGGCTGAAGTTCCATACGGTGTATTATTATCTGGTGGTTTAGATTCTTCTTTAATTGCCTCCATTGCCGCTCGTGAAACTGAAAAAGCTATGAAAGAAACTACCCCAAGTGCTTATGACAGTGAAGAAAAACACTTAACTGGTATTGATGATAACGGTGAATTACATGCTTCTGGTTGGTCTCGTCTACATTCTTTCGCTATTGGTTTACCAAATGCTCCAGATTTACAAGCTGCACGTAAAGTCGCTAAATTTATTGGTTCCATCCATCACGAACATACTTTCACTTTACAAGAAGGTTTAGATGCTTTAGATGATGTTATCTACCATTTGGAAACTTACGATGTTACCACTATTAGAGCCTCCACCCCAATGTTCTTATTATCAAGAAAGATTAAGGCTCAAGGTGTTAAGATGGTCTTATCTGGTGAAGGTTCTGATGAAATCTTCGGTGGTTATCTATATTTCGCACAAGCTCCATCAGCTGCTGAATTCCACACTGAATGTGTTAAACGTGTACAAAACTTGCATTTAGCTGATTGTTTAAGAGCTAACAAGTCTACTATGTCTTGGGGTTTGGAAGCACGTGTTCCATTCTTAGACAGAGAATTCTTACAATTATGTATGAACTTAGATCCAAATGAAAAGATGATTAAACCAAAGGAAGGTCGTATAGAAAAATACATTCTAAGAAAGGCATTCGACACTTCTGATGAACCAGAAGAAAAACCATACTTACCAGAAGAAATCTTATGGAGACAAAAAGAACAATTCTCTGATGGTGTTGGTTACTCTTGGATTGATGGTCTAAAAGACAATGCTGACAGAGTTATCTCTGATGAATTATTCTCTACTCCAAAGGAACATTGGGGTACTGATATTCCAACCACTAAGGAAGCTTACTGGTACAGATTAAAATTCGACGCTTTATTCCCACAAAAGACTGCTGCTGATACCGTCATGAGATGGATTCCAAAGGAAGATTGGGGTTGTGCTGAAGATCCATCAGGTAGATACGCTAAGATCCACGATCAACACGTTGGTACCAAAGAATAAGTAATGTATATCTAAGGTGAGTAATTAGTTTATTTAATATTATTTTTATTATTAAAAGTGTAATTCAAAGTACATAGCTTGAATATATTTGATGATGTTATCTTTAAAATTTTAGTTTTTATTATTTTAATATATATGCTAAATATATTTATTTATTTATATATATATATATATTTATGATTGTATGATTGTTCAATTGATGATAAATAGTCTATTGTTTTTTAACGGTTTTTCCGTTTATGCTCCTGATTGTTTTGTATAATAAATATGCCCGATGTTGTCTAAATGTTAGTTGAAGTAAAATATATATTTATATTATGTTATATTTCAAAATATTCACTGTATTTTCCTTCAGGTTTCCGAAGTGAATCTGACATTTCAACATCTTCTTCACGGTTAAAGGTAACTGATACTCTTTCGTGATATTTTTCTCCATAATATGCATTAAAAAGGTCATATCTAGTTATTACTTTCGGTGGTTTTGGAGTAGTTGATCGAAAAGATAAAGATTTCCTTATGGATTCGCGTTTAGATGGTTTACGAGTTTCTATTTCTGGTTTTATAAGTTGATTAGATTTTTTTCTTGATAAATATTCTTTCATTTTTGATAGGACTTTCATCATTACAGTGTGTTATGTGTATTTGTTCACAATTATATAAATGTAGTCCTAATAAATAGTCATTAGAAAAAAATTATTAAAGTTGATAATCAAAGAATAAGAGGTACTATTGATATAGGATACCAATATATATATATATTTGTGTGAATAGGCATAGCTATGCATATGTGTATGTGCATTTCAAGTAATTACAGGAGGTACTTTATATCAGAGGAGAGCAAAGGCTGGATGATTCTCTGCGGATCCAGGTATTCAATGGAATGTTAACCGTTTAAGGATCACCGGCCTTGCCTGGAACGAAATACTAGCGGATATATCATCAAATAGACATATCATGAAATGGAAATCTCATCGACTGAAATATATTTGCTATTTCTCCATGCCTCGTTCGAGATTCAAACTTTTCTTACTGTAGTGATTATTAGTATAACAAGTGGCTTTCAATACCGAATCGTGAAAGAAATAAAACAACAGCAGACGGGAAAGGGGTAGTAAGAACCATATAGAAAACTATCCGATATAACACCACTTTCTCGTTATAAGAGGATTGTTCTTGGGTATTATTAGGGTCTATATTCTCAAAAAAGTATTATTATTAGGAGTTGTTAAATACAATAATTCGTTTAAGTCATGGAAGCTTGTAATTCGTTTAATTTATAAAATTTCATGTACATAAATAATAGAAAAAGAGGGTTAAACGAGTAAATCTTAAGAAAATATATACTTGGCTACTATTTATTACCTGACAATTGTAACCCAGCTAAATATAATATGGTTAAATGAGGTTAGCCTTTCTCCTATGTAGGGTATGGATGAGTACCGTACATATGTATATGCACATGTATATATCGATGTATAGTATAGAGGTAAAGGTAACAAACCTTTTATCTCACTCACTCATCACATGTGAACTTGTTCTGATTCTCTTGCAGTTATACAATACACAAACTTGTAATGATAAAACAAAAGCAAGTTCCGAGATATACTACTATTTACCTTGTATGTACTACATATTATTATTCTTCAGATATAAAATTATTTTGGTACCTCACTATTACCCAACATCCTGTAGTATAGGATAGCTTATAAAGAGAAGCGGAGATGCTTCTATACGTACATGGGTGTACATGTGCATGTACATACATTAGCAAGACTCAGTATTACAGTCTATCTTGCTCTCTATATACATTTTTGTAAATTATTATTACTAAGTAAAAATATGAAATTGTTATATTTTCACAGTTTAGAACAAGTACACAACTAACTGTGATACCACTGCACTTTAACTCATGGTAGTCGATAACCACAGACCAGCTTACTACTGATGAGATGTAACCATCTTATCGATGATTAACCACCCTGGGTAATCCTAATAAAAAGAACATAAATAATCATATACATATTCAAGACCTGTATTCACGTATGGTAGAAATATGTGTTAAATTATTTCATATTTCATGCACACACTCTTTAATGCATTAGATCTTACCTAACGATACAAATATGCCCTAACTGTTTAAAACAGGAACACATTTACCATGTGATTTGACGATACAAATACATAGATAACCTCGAAACTAGTTCTTCTTTCGAACAATAGAAGGTGCAAATACTCATTCTTGGACTAGTTAAGATAGTTTAGTATAGCAAATTGGTTATCAAATGAAATTTAATGCGCTTGGCAAAAAAAGAGTCTCGTCATTGACGGATGGAAAAATTTGTTATCAGCTTGATAAAGAATAGTACACAGACACATTGGGTTGTATAAGTCTAAAGAGTTGCAACATCAATTGTTGTTCACTTTGTTTCACTCCTTTCGAACTATTATAAGTGAAACTTCAAAAAGAACCATATTTATATTTGTTGGTTCCTTCCTGAGAAGTGAAGAATATATATCTTCAACTTTTGACAGACAGTGCAAATAATATCAGGTAACTGAAAGGGCTATGCTGTTTAATAATCAAACATCCGCTTGTCCTAATGGGTATCATCCCTACTTAGATAACGTCACAAACGCATTATCACCGTGTTTTCTATCTGCTGTTAACTTTACTGTTGCTATTTTTTTCACTCTCATTGGTATAATCCAATTGATTCAGTTAATAAATGAAACTAGAATCCCCCCTAATTTTAGGTACATCTCTACATGGAAAAGTATTCCTGCTAAGCATTATATTCATATTTCAAATATATTACTACAAAATGTTATCCTGATTGTGCAGTATACACTTATAGCACAAGAAGGTACATATCCGACGGTAACAAAATATTCCATTTTGGCTAATATATTCTTCATCACATGCATTTCTATTCCAACTCAATATTTAGAATACTTCAAAAGTACATGTTCCATTGGGAACCAGATTTTCTATTATATGTCTCAAATATTGCTTATAGGTTTCCAGATTGCTCAGAGATATGCATTCTCCGGCAATGCTCATCTCGTAGTAATTAAGGGTAATACCGCAGCTATTTGTGAATATCTATTACTACTAAATAGTATACTCATCTTTTGCTATGATATTTGCGTATTCGATGCATCTGAACAATTAAAAGAATATTATAAGGAAAATAATATTTTTGTATTCTGCCATGTTTTATCTAATATTACATTTACATGGATGAATGATTTGATTAATGAAACATATCGTGAGAAAAAAATTAAAGACCCACATAACTTACCTTTACCTCCAATTGATTTAAACATTCGTGAAATTTCAAAAAGATTAAATGCGGATTGGGAAACTCAAAAATGGAAGGGTAATAACTCATTATTAAGGTCTTTGTTGAATGTATTTGGAAGAACAATATTTATTGCAATTCTATTTGAAACTACAAAAGATCTTTTGTCTGTTATTGAACCACAATTTTTGAGATTATTTATTAAAAATTTCGATACTGACATAGAACAAAAATACCCAGCAATCAATGGTGCATTCATTGCATTTGGACTATTTTTCTCTAATTTTATTTCCACTTTCTTGAATAATCAATTTTATATCACAATTTTTGAAGCTGGTTTAGGTATAAGAGGTTCTTTAGCAGCATTGATTTATCAAAAATCTTTGAAACTATCTTTAGAATCGCGTGCAAAGAAATCAACTGGTGACATTATCAATCTTATGTCTGTTGATGTATTACGTTTACAAAGATTCTTTGAAAATTCACAAGTTATTATTGGTGCTCCAATCCAAATCGTGATTGTATTGATCTCTCTTTATTGGCTACTTAAAAATGCTGTTATAGGAGGGATTGTAACAATGGCGGTCATGATTCCAATCAACGCATATCTATCTAGAAAAGTTAAATCTTTGTATATACATCAAATGAAATACAAAGATACAAGAATTAGAACCTTAACTGAAATACTTAATTCGATAAAATCAATAAAATTATATTCATGGGAAAAGCCAATGTTAAAAAGACTGGATCATGTTCGTAATGATTTAGAAATTGAAAATTTCAAAAAAATTGGTATTTTAAGTAATTTGATTTATTTTGCTTGGAGTTGTGTTCCATTAATGGTAACTTGTTCTACTTTTGCAATTTTTTCAATGATTAGTGACATGCCATTATCTCCAGATATCGTCTTTCCATCATTGACTCTATTCAACATTCTAAATGAAGCTATATACTCAGTTCCAGCAACTATTAATAATGTCATTGAAGCTGGTGTGTCAATGAATAGATTAAAGGATTTTCTTCTAGCAGAAGAACTGGATCAGTCATTTATTGAATATACCGAATTACCAAAGGATAGTTCTTCGTCTGTCGTTGAAATTGAAAACACCACTTTCTTATGGAAGTCCAAAAAAGCAATTACATCCTCAGATAATTATGATGAAGAAACTAATGTTGAAACCACAAAAGTTGCCTTAAAGAACATCGATCATTTTACTGTTAAGAAGAATAGTTTGACATGTATTGTAGGTAAAGTTGGCTCAGGTAAAACAACGTTATTAAAGGCTATTTTAGGACAACTTCCGTGCATCAGTGGTTCTCAAGAAACCATACCTCCAAAATTGACTATTAGAGCAAGTAGTATAGCATTCTGCCCACAAGAGCCATGGATTATGAATAATACCTTGAAGGAAAATATTCTTTTTGGTCATAAATATGATGAGCTTTACTATCAGATAGTATTAGATGCCTGTCAGTTATTGCCTGATCTGGAAATTTTGCCGGATGGAGATGAAACTGTTGTTGGTGAAAAAGGTATTTCATTATCTGGTGGTCAAAAAGCTCGTGTTTCTCTAGCAAGAGCCGTTTACGCTAGGTCTGACCTTTATTTAATGGATGATGTTTTATCTGCAGTAGACGCCGAAGTTAGCAAAAGTATTGTTCAAAAGGTTCTTGATGAAAATACAGGGCTGCTAAAAAACAAGACGATCGTATTAACAACAAATGCAATCTCTGTTTTAAAGCACTCTCAAAAGATTTATGCCTTAGAAAATTGTGAAATTGTCGAAGAAGGTGAATATGATCAAGTTATGAATTCGGCTACAGAGTCAAGAATTCAAAAATTAATCTTAGAATTTGACAATACATCAACTCAAGAAGAAGAAGAAGCAGAAGAAGAATTAGCATCTTCTACTGAAGATAGTGATGTATCAGTAACACGCTTTGATTCAAATAAGGATTCTGATATAGTTGAATCAATTATATCTTTTGATGCGGAAACTGAGTTACAGGCAATTGGACCTAGTTCAAGAAAAGCTTCAATGGCTACTATGAAAGCAAGACCTTTATTTGATAGTAATAAATCTGATAAAAAGAAGACTTCACTACAAGATGAGAAAAAAGAAGAAGGACGTGTTAAAACATCAGTTTATATTGCATATATAAAAGCATGTGGTGTTACCGGTGTCATTTTATTCTTTGTATTTATGATCTTGACTAGAGTTTTTGATTTGGCTGAGAATTTTTGGTTGAAGTATTGGGCTGAATCTAATCAGAAGACTGGTAACAATGAAGATTTCTGGAAGTTTGTAAGTGTGTATGCTCTTATCGGTATCATTTCAGCAGCATTTAACAATTTAAGAAGTATTGTTATGTTATTATACTGCTCGATTAGAGGTTCGAAGAAGTTACATGATACTATGGCAAGGTCCGTTATCCGCAGTCCAATGAGCTTCTTTGAAACAACTCCAATCGGACGTATCATCAATAGATTTTCGAGTGATCTAGAATCTGTTGATAATGGTTTGCAGTACATCTTTTCCTTCTTTTTTAGGTCCATTTTAACCTATATTGTGACTGTTATTCTAGTTGGATATAACATGCCATGGTTTTTTGCATTTAACGTCGTCTTAATAGTAATTTACTTTTACTACCAGGCCTATTATATTTTGGTGAGTAGGGAATTGAAGAGATTTACAAGTCTTTCATATTCTCCAATTATGTCTTTAATCAGTGAAACTTTAGGAGGTCATCTAGTTATTAATGCCTATGACCATACAAAGAGATTCAACTTTTTCAATTTTGAAAGTATTCAATTTAATATTGATTGCGTCTTCCATTTCAGATCTACTAATAGATGGCTATCAATTCGTTTGCAAACAATTGGTGCATTCATTGTTTTAGTAACAGGTATATTAGCATTACTTACAATTGGAACTAGCAAGCAATTGACTACAGGTATGGTAGGTTTATTAATGAGTTACTCTCTTCAAGTTACAAACTCATTAATGTGGATTGTCCGTATGTCAGTCCAGATAGAAACAAACATTGTTTCGGTAGAAAGAATTTTAGAATATTGTGAATTAACCCCAGAAGCACCTGAAATCATTGAGGATTGCAGACCTGCAGCCAATTGGCCTGCACAAGGTTCCATCGAATTTAAAGGATATACTACAAAGTATAGAGCTAATTTAGATCCGGTATTGAAAAGTATTACTGCTTCAATTAAACCACGTGAAAAAATTGGTATTGTTGGTAGAACAGGTGCTGGTAAATCGACCTTAACATTAGCATTGTTTAGATTGATAGAAGCCACAGAAGGGTCTATTGTCATTGATGGTGTTGATATTTCCAAAATTGGTTTGGCCGACTTGAGAAGTAACCTTGCCATTATTCCTCAGGATGCCCAAGCATTTGAAGGGTCTGTAAGAACCAATTTAGATCCATTTGACCAATATACAGATGAACAGATATGGAAAGCGATTGAATTATCTCACTTAAAACCACATATTGAGAAAATCGCCTCAAGCAACAGAGAAGATGCAGCTGAAGCCACTGCAAGCGAAAATGAAAACAGTGATGAGGGTCAAGCTAGGATATCTACAGACCTTTCTCTATCTGATTTACTTGAAACAAAGATTACTGAAAATGGTTCAAACTTGTCAGTAGGACAACGACAATTATTATGTCTTTCTCGTGCTTTATTAAACTCATCAAAAATTTTGGTTTTAGATGAAGCTACTGCTGCAGTTGATATGGAAACTGATAAAATAATTCAAGAAACTATAAGAAATGCCTTTTCTGAAAGGACTATTTTAACCATAGCTCATAGAATTGATACAGTTTTAGGTTGTGATAGAATTATGGTATTGGATAAAGGTGAAATTAAGGAATTCGATTCTCCAGATACTTTACTTTCTGACAAAGAAACTATATTCTATAAGTTATGTGAACAAGGTGGATATTTAAAAAATAACAAAAACATTAAAAATAATTAAAAGAACTAAAAGTTTAATTTATAATTAACTCAATAGATTTTATTTTTTAAATGATAACTATTGAAATAATTTTATTTGATTTTATTATATTACTTTTATTAATAATTATCATTATTATGACATTTTATATATACATACATACATAATCAACAGAATTTTTTTTTTATTTAAAGTTATCTTGTATAATTAATTAGTTTACTAATGTTTTGTAGTAATTTATGGTTTTTGACCAGCAAAGACTTTTTCGAAAGATTGTTCGAAATCAGCAATAATATCATCGATAAATTCTGTACCAACGGAACAACGAATTAAATCTTCAGTGACACCAGAAGCCAACTTTTCTTCATGAGATAATTGTTGATGGGTAGTGAAATATGGAGCAATAACCAAAGTCTTGGAATCACCAACGTTAGCCAAATTAGAAGCTAAGTTTAGACTGTCAACAACTTGAGAACCTGATTTCTTAAATGGATCGGTTTCAGTAGCAGAAGATGGTAATGGTTTGACACCAAAAGATAAGACACCACCAAAACCGTTTGATAAGTATTTCTTTGCTACTTCATGATGTGAATGAGATTCTAAACCTGGATAAGAAACCCAAGAGACGTATGGAGATTTTTCTAACCATTTGGCTAATTTAATAGCATTTTGACTGTGTCTTTCACCTCTTAAGGATAAAGTTTCGATACCTTGTAATAATAAGAAAGAAGAGAATGGATCTAAAGTTGGACCTAAATCTCTTAATAATTCAGTTCTTACATGACCAATATAAGCTAATGGACCCATAGCATCGTTAAATACTAAACCATGGTAACCTTCAGAAGGTTTTGAAAATTGTGGGAATTTTTCTGGATAATCCTTCCATGGGAATTTACCTGAATCAACGATAACACCTGCGATAGTAGTACCATGGCCACCAATCCATTTAGTAGCAGAATGTGTGACAATATCGACACCATATTTAATTGGTTGACAGAAATAACCACCAGCACCGAAAGTGTTATCTACAACAACTGGGATACCATGTTTATGTGCAACAGCAACAATTTTTTCAAAATCTGGAACATTATATTTTGGATTACCAATAGTTTCTAAATAAACAGCTTTAGTCTTTTCATCGAATAATTTTTCAAAATCATCTGGGTTATCACCATCAACAAATCTTGCTTCAATACCTAGTCTTTTAAAAGCAACTTTAAATTGATTGAAAGTACCACCGTATAAGAAATTAGTAGAAACGATATTATCACCACAATGAGCTAAACCAGTGATTGCTAAAGTTTGAGCAGCTTGACCTGAAGAAACTGCTAAAGCAGCAGCACCACCTTCTAAAGCAGCAATTCTTTTTTCTAAAACATCAGTAGTTGGATTCATAATTCTAGAATAGATATAACCTGGAGTTTCTAAACCGAATAATTGAGCACCATGTTTAGAATCATTGAATACATAAGAACTTGTAGCATAAATTGGTACAGCTCTTGGACCGTGAGCATTTTCACTGGCATCTTCTTGACCTGCATGCAATTGAATGGTATCGAAATGTGAAGGCATTGTAATTGTTGTTGTTTATAGTAGTTTCTACTTTAAGGATGGTATGTATAAGATAATCCTGTTGAGATACTGGTTTTATTATAATATATAATATAAGAAAAGAATAAAGATAAAAACTGAAAAAACTGAAAATAAAATTAAGAATAAAAAAGTTGAGAAACCAAAATTTAAGGAATTGAATAAACATCAAACTTGAATCAGTTTATATACAGTTTATAAGATCTTCCAATTGATAAGATATTCAATTGAACAATGACTCGTTTCGTTGTAATTTGTTAAAGATTTTACAACTTCACCATTGAATTAATGGAACTTCAAAGGCCCATTGAGCTTATTACGATGGAATTTTTCACTTTAAAGCATTAAAAAGCACGTGCAATTATATACCCTTGATTAAGTAAAAGGAAGAATTTCCAGTACGTAAACACACCAAAACCGCTGACTGTGGCTCTTAAAAATAAAAATTTCTTCACACAAAAAGGGGTGGTTGTGAAACTTTTATTATTTATTTTTTTCAGAAAAATCATTTATCTAGGAGAATGTGAAAAAATAAAAGCCACCACAGTTTTGTATATCATTATACACGAATATATCGGTGTTGGAATTGATTTTGGTAGCGCCCGTTTAAGTTTTGTATTCACGTGACTGTTTTTTTTTTTGATTATTATAAAGAAGAAGACGACAACAATTTGAATTACTGTCACTTGAGAAATTAAAGAATAAACTATTGATAATCTACTTGTATAATTACTTTTAAAATATATTATTTTTTTATTTTTTAACTCTTTGTAAGTATATACTTGAATAAGAACTTTTTCAAATAAAAATTAACAATAAGTTGCTAAATATAAACTGAATGGACTATATTTTTTTTAAAAAAACGAATTTAATACTATATGAGAGTGATTATTTACATTCATATACATATATACACATACGCATATATACATATATCCTGTTTTGTTTTTCTTTTTACATTAGATAAGGGAAAATTGTATATAGACATCATATTTTTTTTTTTTTTTAAATTATTAGTTCGTATTTACCCTTTCATTTCGTTACTCGCTGGTTCATTTTCTTTTTTTTTATTCTTTCTATATCATCTATCTTCAAATTAAAATCATTCATCATCGGCATCGTGATCCATCAATGCACTAAACATATTAGAAGCAGCTACAGTTTGTGGTTGGCCTGATTCTTCTTTCTGTTGTCCCTTTTGATTTAAACGTGTGGATGATGATCTAGTTGAAATAAAATTATCTTTTGAAACCGAAGGTTGATCTCTTCTAGAATTATTTCTGTTATTGTAATTGTTATAATTGTTGTTATTATTATTATTATTGTTATTATTATTATTGTGATTATTGTTATAATTGCTGTTATAATTGCTGTTATTATTATTGTTATAATTATTATTATAGTTATGTCCACTATTATTATGGCGCCTTGAATTACCTCTTTGGTTGTTTTTCATTTCTTTTAGTTGACGTTGTCTTTCTTCTTCTTCATGAATTTGTTGAATTGTCTTTGGACCTTCATCTTTTTTGGCACCATTCCAATGTTTATCTTCTCTTAATTCTTTCAATTCAATCAACTTAAATTTAATTCTACTCAATAGATTACCACTATCAATAACTTTTTGTAAAAGACCAAATAAACTATCTAATAATACTGAACCTTCTAAGGTTGATTGACCTGCACTGAAACTATCAGTTTCAAATTGTTCACCAACGGTACTTAATAATTCAATAACAGATTCCAAAATTTCTTCAGATGGATTATCATTCAAATCTCTCATTAATCTACGGAAACATTCAAACATCATCTTACCACTTAACAAGTTCAAACGGTATAAATGACCAATAAAACGCACCAAACCTAAACCCCTTCTCTTTGCAGATGCAGCTTGGTAATATTCTTCAGACATCATTTCCACTTCTAATGGAGAACCATCCGGATTTGTCGGTAGTTTATCAGCCCAACCCTTTTCAAATTCAGTATGACATCTAACAACTAAGTAATGTAAGACTAATTTAGGACCAGTCTTATTTTCATTTGCCTCATCTTTAATCTCTGGATCTAAATCTTTAACTAATTTACCACATAATTGAGCATACATTGAAGACCAATGAGGTTCATCACATGCTTTATGGAACAATTCTTCGATAACAACGTTTAGAGTTGCTCCATTGGTTTCCCATTTAGACAATTCTGCAATAGCTAAAATATCATTCGAAATTGTATCGAATTTTTCCAATGTAAGCTTATTTAATAATGATTTCATTCTACTCTTGGCCTCAGCTTCGTCGAGCAATTCAGTTACACCATCTGGAGCAAATTTCTTCTCTGTCTTTTTCTGTCTAGATTTTGGAACCCATCTATTAGCACTTGCTACCAATGGGGCTACTTCTTCTTTTGGAGTTTCTTCCTTTAGTTTTTCTTCTGTAGCTCTTTCTCTATCCCTTCTAGATGTATAACCTCTAGTTGATCTTCTATCATCATCACCTCTCTTTGACTTTCTCTTGGAATTAGTTCTGGAACCAGATCTTCCATCCATATTTCTCATCGATCCTCCTCTACTAAAATTACGATTACTACCCATACGACCACCTTGGTTAAATTTACCATCATTTGGTCTATCTGATCTAGCCATACCAGCTGGTATTACGATCTTAGAAATGGTTTCTTTAGACCATTCTGTATCTGCTCTTGTCTGTACTTTATCTTTAAATTGTAGTAAAAATGCTGGGCCATATGTATACTTAATATGTTCTCTCTTATATTTGGCATCTGGTATTTCGATGTTTTCTGGGTATTTAAAAGAATAAATATCGTCTATAGGTGTGGCATCCTTCAAAATGTTCAAAAGTTCTGTAACTGTAATTCTAGTATCATTTTCATCTATAACTTCTTCGATAATTTCTTCCTTTTCAACAATCTCAACATGGTTTGTAACAGGTTGTTCTGTTTGAGGATCATCAGTTTTCTCCTTATTTTCCTCTTGCTCTTTTTGTAACTTCTTCATCTTAATAACATCAGCAAATGCCAATACTTTCTTTTCAGTTTTAACTTCTGTATTTTCAGTTTCAACTTCTGTATTTTCAGTTTTAACTTCTATATTTTCAGTTTTAACTTCTGTATTTTCAACAGCAATATCTTCCTTTGGAAGTTCAGATTCTTTTGGAATTTCTTCTTCTTTTGGAATTTCTTCTTCTTTTGGAGTTTCTTTTTTTTTTGGTACTTCTTGTTCTTTTGGAACATTAGGTTCATTTCTTTTCTTTTCTAATGCTGCTTTACGTAACTTAATTTGCTCCAAGAATAATAATCTTGTTTTTTCAGCCTCTGAAGGTTCTTGTTCTTCTTTTAAAGGTTCCTTGGAATTTTCCTTTGAAGTTTCCTTATCATCTTCAGATACGGGTGTTTTGGTAGCTGATTCATTATCAGTGACATCGACATTTACATCTGACATATGCTTCGAATGAATAGCTTTCAAATCTAATTGTTCACCAGTTTTAGTTCTGATTTCAATTTGCTTTGTTGGTAATGCTACGCTATCTATATCTGATGAAGAAGAAGAATTTGGAGAAGGAGTGCTATTAAGTGCTGCTCCTGTTTGCATTTGCATACTCATATCTTGTGGCATGTAATACATTGGTTGTGATACAGGGTACCCGGGCCATTGCATATGGACCATTGGTTGCATACCCCCTCTCTGTTGCATTTTATAACCATTCATATTATAACCTCTATTCATAGCTCCACCATTATATCTAGCATATTGAGAACCATTATTATAGTTATTATATTTACTGCCATTGTTATATCTATTATTTTTTTGTTGATTCGATTTACTGTAATCATTCTTTGGCTGGTAGTTCTTATATTTATTATGCGGATACCCATTATTTGTTTGGTTCATATAACCATTAGTTGGATGTTGTGAAGAAGAACTATTTTGTTCTTCTGTCGTCACCTGAGTTCCTTCCTCAATCGATGACGGTTGGTTAGTTTCTTCTGCCATTATGGAAAACAAAAAAACCTACGATCTCTATTTAATTATTCCACACAAAAAATTAATACAAATATACTTTATATTAAGAATCGTATAGTTCCCACAAGTGTTGCACTATTTAAAATAATGTCTGTAAAAAACAATTAAAGAATGATAATCAAATTCTTTATTACACTGAAGGAAATAGGTCTATATCAAGTAGTGCAAGTATAATCCCAATCTATTCGTGTTGATTCAATGATCTATATATTTAAATATACAAGAATAATAAAACAAATCATTATTCAACCTTTAAGAAACAATTCTTCATTCAAATGGTTCCAATGAGTTGATGTGGTGAATTAGTTTCGTGAAAATAGCAGAATGGTGTCGCATCACTTTTAACGTGATACGTAAACAGTGACAAATAGACAACATTCGCGGTCACGTGAACTAGATGCTAAGACATAATACCAGTAACTTAGAGATGTATTTATTTATTAATTTATTTATTAATTTATTTATTGATTGATTCAATGATATTGCTTTTATTCTTTCTACATACATATCAACACACACACATATATATACACATGGGTTTTGTAATGCACAAACCGATTACTTGAACAATTTAGCTTCTGAGATGGCAGTTTCGTTATTTTTGTTCATTACTTTACCCACTGCTAGTTCGAAATCTTCTTGAGTGACATGTATTCTTCTTTCTCTCAATGCATACATACCAGCTTCTGTACACACACCTTTAACGTCGGCACCTGAACAACCGTTCATCTTTTCTGCTACTTTTCTTAAATTAATACCACGAGTTAAATTCATCTTTCTTGAATGAATTCTTAAAATTTCAGCTCTAGCAGCAACTGTTGGTGGTGGAAATTCAATCTTTCTATCTATTCTACCAGGTCTCAATAGAGCAGGATCTAGGATATCCAATCTATTTGTTGCCATAATAATTTTAATATTTTTTGAAGTTTCGAACCCATCTAGTTGATTTAATAATTCTAACATTGTTCTCTGTACTTCTGAATCACCACCACCTGAACCACTTTCTACACGACTTGACCCAATAGAATCAATTTCATCCATAAATATAATTGAAGGAGCATGTTCTCTTGCCATTACGAAAAGTTCACGAACCATACGAGAACCTTCACCAATATATTTTTGTACTAATTCTGCACCACTGACTCTAATAAATTTACAATCAGTATGATGAGCTACTGCTCTAGCTAATAAAGTTTTACCTGTACCTGGTGGACCATATAAGATAACACCTTTTGGTTGAGCAATACCCAAACTTTCAAATAGTTCAGGATGTTTAACTGGTAATTCAATAACTTCTTTAATTTCTTTTATTTGTTTTGTTAAACCACCTACCATATCGTATGTTGAATCTGGTACTTTTTCTACCATCATTAACGATACTAGTGGATCTGCTTTATTTTCTAAAACTTTATGCAACATGTATGAATCACTTTTTAGACAAACTCTCTGTGATGGTTTTAAATCTTTTACATTAATATCTTTAGCAACATCTACAATATATTTACCTTCTGGTTGAACCTTAACTAAGACTCTTTTATCTGAGACGACTTTCACTACTTCACCGACATAAGAACCTGGCTCTTGTAGTAATCGTAGTTCATCTTTAATAAAACGGACTTTATCATTTAATGCATTTCTTTGAGCTTCCAAACGACGTAAATTTTCTGTCTTGGAATGAATCTTTAATTCAGTTTCTTGAATTTTTTGTTCAAAATATGGTTTAATACCACTTTCATGAGCATTCATACTAACGGTAGCAACACTAGACATATTTCCTACTATTTGTTTTTGTGGTTGATTGCTTACAATATACTTTAAATGATATTACACAATGATCAAATCATTATCTTTTTATTATACATAACTTATTAAATTTATTTTACTATTTCAATTTTTGCCACCCTTCAATTTCAAATGCACAGTATATAAGAAGCATCGCTATGCACGAAGTGATATAGTAAGATGAATTTAAAGGTAATACAAACCACTGAAAGAAGTTATTTACATACAAGAAGAGTGTTCATAAGAGATCATAAGAGATCCACAACTATTATATGATGAGCATCGTTGTATAAATGAAAAATAAAATACAATTGACTTCGTATACGGCGCATATGCACCTCTATTTACACATGCTTCAGAAATAATCCGACAATGCTTAACTACCAAGAGCATTGGAATTGGACATGCAATTTCTTTTTGTTGATGAGAGAAGACAGCATATAATATATATAATTGTTGAAGACATATCCATACATATTTTCAAACTCTTATTCTTGCCATGCCAAAAAAATAAAAAAAGAAACCATTGTGTTGAGCCTCTTCGACTAAACTCGATCCTAAGAACTTACATAAGCTAGTCCCGTAAACCATATACTCCATACTCAAACCAAACCAAACCAAGCAAGAACACAATTAAAAACTGGGCACTGCTATAATACATTACATTTTTATGTAATGCATATCATTGTCGAAAGCTTGTTATAAACCATGACGACATTACAAGAATAGAATAGAATGGTTGGCATATCACAACAGAAATCACTAAAAGGTTATTTCCATCCAAGGACACGACAAAACAAGTGAAACGACATTTCGTTCCATATAATTTATTCACTTAGTTCCTTAATGCATTTCCCAAATATGTAGATCCAATCCACGGACCCACTCGAAGCATCAACAGTAATTTATTACTTACTATTCGAAAACCCTTCAATAAGAGTACAGACAGACACACAGCTTAGATACTTTTCCCATGCCATCAAAGATGCAAGAGTGTTTATTTCTGTAAGAAAAGTACAGAAACAGATACAGAAACCTAAATCCATGGAGTTTCGAACTGGTTATATTACTTTGCAATTCCAGTTTCTCTTCCATTTCAACAACAAGAACAACAGTTGGGATGGTCAGGTTCTTGTAGCATTCCAACCTGTCTTTCTTAGTGAAAAGAAAATACCCACCACCACCACCACGGCCTAGTGGGGTGGGGGGTGGGGGGAAGAGAATTTTCGTTTACCGGACCCCACGGAACTGAGCCACGCTCGAGGGGAAACCAGAACCTTCGCTACCGAAAATGAAAAATATCCACAGTGCAGGCTGATAGATTAGAACAGTTGGGAGGTCATTTAGTGGAGAGGGGGATGAGTAAGGATGGATATATGGATAGTGATAAGGAAGAATAAGGAAGGATAAAGAAGGATAAACGTGTTGTTGCTATGATCCAACGATTATGCATGTGCAATGTGTGTGTGCGTCATACTTGCAAGATGTTGATGGTTTATCATAAATAAAATATATATGTATATAAAAAGAGATGCTTTTTGTGTTTACATGTCATCGATGAGTTGTCTTTCTTATCTTATCTTGTTTTTGTACTGCTTGTTAAAACTACCACACCACATAACCACACAACACACACAACTATATATATACATATACACATCTGAATGCTATGATGACAAGATTAACTCGTGAACAATTACTCAATGAAATAGAAAGAGAACAAGATGCAATTGTGATGAAACTCATGTCAGAGATTGATCGTCTAAGAGAAGAAAATAGTAGTTTGAAAATACAATTACGTAGTCAGAATTCTTCTAGAAGTAACTCCATAGAATATGTAGAATTACCAACTTTCGCATACTCTGCTTCATCACTATCGTATAAACCAAGATCAAAATCATTAGATAACCCTTGTCGACCAACTCTCAAACACAATAAAGATTCACCTTTGCATATTACAACTCCACATACATATATAAATAAACAGAGGAAAACAATGCTATAGCATAATATACCTCGTATTTCATTCATTCCTTTATTTCTGTTTCTGGTTTTGGACCATTTGATGCATTTCCCTACTTTCGTTACGGATCCGGTTTAACTCCCCCCCCAATAGTTTTTATTTGTGTTTTTTTGTTTAATTTCATTTACTTACATTATAAGAACATATTTATATACACATACAATATATATATAGACATAATACAACAATACATTTTATTTTCATTACAATTTCACTTCAGTTTTAAAAAATTATCAATTGTACCAAAGTATCATCTTGGTTTTATATTAGTCGACAAGAAATGGTTTTCTCAAAATTTATCAAATTATATATAAGATCCATCCATTCAATTGCAAAAACATATAAAAATAGGAGGGATTAACCTCAATTCTCAAAAAACATAGACATCTTCTTCATTAGTGTAGATCTGAAACATTTTGTTGTTTCTTTTTTTCCATCCCTCCATTCGTTTCTCTGCTATTTTTTCTCCCATTCGAGATATCGTCGATACCGCGCATCGTGTAATTACCTAATAAAGTAATTACATGATACAAAAAATCTCTACGTTATTACTTAATTGATATTCTGACATCTTTTATTCATTCGTAGAATTATATTATAATGGGAATGGTTATTGAATGGAATTAAGGCAATTGAAAAAGGAACATGTATGTGTACTTTGTTTCAGGTTTGTTGACGTTTCATCTAGTGATGAGCAACAATCTAGATTCACAATGTACATCGGTACGTTTGGTTTTCGCTGACATGAATGGCAGGAATTACTTAGTAAAATATAAACTTTAAATTATTCTTAGTGATTAATTTTTAATCAGCGCAATAAAAAAGAATTCATCACTTCTACCAAATGAACAATACAAAAGAAAACTGCAACAAAAAATATGACAATGACACTTACTATATTAACTAATAAAAGGATGCCATATTTTTGTAAATCTAATCTTTTTTCTGGTCTTTCTCTTTAATTCATGTCAATCCTCTATCTGATACTACACTAGAAACTCACCAAACTACAAACGAAGTAAAACCGTAACACTAAAAAAAATGTTATTAAGTCATTTCACATTATTTTTGTTGTTTTTGGCTCAATGTTTTGCCGACTCAACAACAACAATTAAACAAACAGTGAAAACTACTTTAACGGTCTGCCCATCATGTGTAACTTCCACCATTCCATCATCTTCAAGTACATTGGAGTTAGCATCCACAACAATAAAACAAACAGTGAAAATTACATCAACTATTTGTCCGACTTGTGTAACTTCAACTATTCCTTCATCTTCTGATAATCTGTGTACATCAACAGTGACTTTAACAGAAACTGCCACAGAAAAAGAAACTACTACAGTAACCAGTTCAATTATTGAAACTCAAACTAGTAATGTTACAAATTTCGTAGAATCCACATCAATAATAGTCGCAACTTCTACAATAGTAGTTACTAGTACCGTTGACGCCACCAATACAGTAGACATTACAAACACAGTACAGGTTACAAATACGGTAGATGTTACAAATGCAGTCGATGTCACCAATACAATCGACGTAACAAGTACGATAGATGTTACAAAAACATATGAAACTACAATGACAGAAGAAATAATAAATACAATTGCAACTACCAATACCGTCCAGGTAACAGATATAATAGATGTAACACAAACATTAAAATTGACTAATACATATCAAGTTACTAGTATAACAAGTTTAACAACTACTGTCAATGAAACCCAAACTGTTGATAAAACGGAAACGATAGATGTAACTCAGATAGTGACAGCTACAGAAACAGCCCATACTACTATTACCATAGATGTTACTGAAACTAATAAAATAACAAATACGATAGATACTACCAAGACTATCGATGCCACTCATACTATAGATACCACCAATATTATCGATGTTACCAAAATTGTAAGTGTGACCAATACTATTGACACTATCAATACTATAGACATCACTAATACTATCAATACTACGAATACCATAGATGCAACCAATACTATAAATGTAACAAGTACTGTTGATACTACCAATATCATTAGCACTACAGACATTATTTCTGTGACAAACACTGTTGACGTCACAACAGTTGAAAGAACCACTATCGAAGTTCCTCAAACTACATTAATTACTGAATTTGAAGAGGTTACCGAGATTGTTAATGTCACAAATACACAAGAAGATATATTAACTATAGATGTTACAGATATCAAGGAAAAAACTGTAACTGTTAATGTCACCAATGTTTTTGATAGTATTAATACGATAGAAATCACAAATGTGATCAACAATACTAATGTAATTGATTTAACTCGTACAATAGACAATATTAAAACTATAAATACAACAAATATTATTGATACAATAAACACAATCTTTGACATTGTCACCATCAATGAAACTAATAGTGTTGATGTAACTCATACCATAGAAACAATCGATACAATAGATGTCACTAATACACTCAATATAACACATACTATTGATACAACCAACTATGTTGAAACGACAAATATTATTCAGAGTACCAATGTCATTAATAGCACATTAACTAATGAAGTAACTAAAACAATCGATGTAGCTATCACCACGGAGGTTACTGGAACTATTGAAGTAACAAATACAGTAGAAACAACACAAATTAACCAAATCACAAGTGTTATTGATATCACTCAAACTTTGAATACAACACAAACATCAGTTGTAACTCGTACTACTGATACTATTAACATAATTCCCCTCACTAAAACTCTGAATGAAACAAACATTATTGATGTAACACATACCCAAGACACCATAAACACAATTGAAATTACTAACGTTATAGATACAGTTCATACCGTGGACTTGTATACTACGTTAAATACAACCAATACGGTAGTTGTAACACATACATCTGCTACAACAAATATAATTAATACAACCAATACATTTAATTTAACTAATGTTGTAGATACCCTGAATACCATCGACAAAACAAATACCATAGATGTTACGTTCACTCATAACTATACAAACATTAAAGATATTACAAACACTATTGATCAAACTAGTATTATTGAAAAATTAAATACTATCAACACCACACGTACTGAAGAAACTACAACAACTATTGAAGTACCAATTACTATTGAAATAACAGGAACAACAGAGGTAACGAAAACATTGGAAATAACAGATACAAATATTCTCACCAATACTATTGATATTACAGCTACAACACTAACTACCTCTACTATTGATGTCACAAATATTATCGATACAATTCATACAATAGATTTGACAAACACAAGAAATTCAACAAATGTAGTTGCTGTAACGCATGAATATGATATAACAAATACTATACTCGAAACAGATACTATACACAGAACAAACACACAGAACGAGACTCTTACAATTAAAACAACATCCATGATTGAACTTCTAAAGTATGTTGATGTTATAAGCACAATAGAAACTACATATATCTCAAACATCACAAATACTGTGGATGTAACACATACTATCAATGATTTGGTGACAAATAACGTGACACAAACATTCATAACGACAGACGTGTTGGATGTCACTAACGTCGTTAATAAAACAAAAACTTTTGAACTTACAAATATAATAGATGTTACTGAAACTGCCGAACTTACAACAACAATAACTATGGCAAAATCTACTGAAGTTACTAATACACAGACTATAATCAATACAGTTAACAACACTCTGACTCATGATTTTACAACTACAATAGCTTCAACAGAAACTTTTGATGTTCTAAGAACAGTAAATATTACAAACGTATTAGACAAATTAAACACAATAGACGTTACCAACACTGTAGAAGTCGAAAACATTATCGATGTCACTCATACATATAATAAAACAAATACTATAGAAACCACCAACGTATTGCAGGCTACTGTAACCACAGACTTGACAAACATACTAAATTCAACACAGATAATTACTGAAACAAATTTTGTTGATTCAATCTATCTAGTGAACCAAACAAACATCATCGATACCACAAATATCGTAAATATAACACATACAGCTAATTTAATCATGACAACCGATGTTACAAAAACCATAGAGACTACTAAAATAGAGACCGATATCATTATAAATACTGTGAATATAACATCGACTATCCCAACTTTAGTACAAAATTATGTCACTAGCACAGTGGAAACGACAAATGTATTCAACATGACAAATGTTTTAACTCTAAGCACCATAACAACTGAGAAAATACCTGTTACTACGGAAATAGTAATAACTATACCTACCACGATCATACAGGATTCTACATATATTAAGAATAACACTTATACATCCCTTATTACCAAAGAATTAATGATGACTGTAACTAACCAAATATATGAAACTGTAGTAATTCCCCAAACTTTGATATCAACCTTTATTGTTACAGCTACTTCTGAGATATATGGAAAAAATGCCACTTTGAATATTATGCAAACAGTTTCTGTCACAGTGACAGAAACTCTCCCTTCCACTTTGATAATAACACCAACCATACAAAATAATCCTTCAGCTACTATAACAACTACAATGACTACTGTCCAAACAATTCCGAAAATAATTCCAACAACCTCTATCGACTATATAACTTCTGTTTTAGTGTTACCGAGTGACGTGCTTACCTGTAATGCAAATACACAAATAAACACAGAATCATTACTAGTATTAACACCACTGAACACGAGTACAACTGTTATGTCTGACAACACAGGATATCAGAACAGTGAACCTAAAAGCACGTTAAAAATAAGTATGATGTCTTCAAGTGAAAGTAATATCCCTACAAGTTTATCAACAAATATTGAACAAAGTGGTACTCGTTCCACAGCATACATCACATCTTCAGAATCTGATTTAAGGTCAACAGATGTTTTATATCCCTCTTTAGTACGTAGCAAGATCAATTCGGTTGTGACATCTCATACTACTAGTACTGACATCGGCAACAACACAACTTATGTTAGTTATACATCAACATCTGCATCTGTAAGCGGATACGAAGGTAAGGCTTTCAAACTGAATATTCATTTAGAATATTTATTCTTAACATTATTTGCCTTTTTACTGTAGTCGGTGATATCGTTTAATAACCTATTTGTAACTATAAAATAAACCTATATAAAATAATATTGATACCCCTGTATAATAATAAATTCACAATTAAAAAATGTATTATAGATTCTTAGAATAAATGTCACATAATCGCAGCATTTTTATAGATAATATATATATATATACAGAATTATGATAAACTATCTAATATCTCTTTGATCTCAACTATTCTGCGAGAGATTACATGGATATCACCATTTACTCTATTGATATAATCTACCGAAATATCTATACCTAACGATTTTTGCATAAATTTGGAAAATATTTTTATATTAAAATTTTTATTTCCTTTCCCATCGAATTTCCCATCTTTAAATGAGTGAATCTTTGAGAAAAACTCGACCAAGTCACTATAAACAGTTTGTGAGTCCTTAATTTCAATTTTTGGAAATTTTATTTCAAATGGATTGGAACTGAACAGAACATTATGACTATTCTTACTGTGATATCTAAGTTCATAAATACCTGGCTCGAAAATCAAAAGTTCATGATCAAATATAACTTTTCCATGAATAGTTTCTTTTTCTTTGACAAAATCAACAACAGACTGTGTATTACGTGGATCATTCTTATAGCCTTCCTTACAAGTAGCACTCCAATGTCCAAATGAAGAAACTCTTGTTTTATAACGATCCATTCTCGTATCTAAAACGCTATACAAACCAATCCAATCTTGGTTATTATAGATTTCAATGGGTAATTGCCAAGAAACTTCAATAGGTTGTGGTAGGATAAATTCTTCATCAACAGTTTTTTCAATTTCAAATTTACAGTTTGGAGCTAATCTAGAAGTTACATTATACAAACTTTCTTGAATAGATACCTCTATGTTTGAATATGGAGAGGTAGCCTCATGCTTCTCAAGTTCTTTTTCTAATAAAATTTTGTCAAATATTTTTGTTTCAACATCGTCAAAAATGTTTGATATAATTCTAAAGGTCTTCACACCAAGTAATGTTTTACCTACACCACTGACCCTTTTTTCGTCACCATAAATCTTATTTACATGTGGTTGTTCAATGAATTTAATGAATACATAATTTGTAATAGACCATACTATTGCAATTACGATATTTTCATAACAGAAATTTGTCATTAACGTAGTCCCCCAAATCCCTGCAATACCCAATATTGTCTCGGGATTATTCAAATATCTAAATATACCTTGTGAAGTCAATTTCCTCTCTGATAAATAATTAATTAAGAAAAAATCACCATAAAACCATCCAAAATCAGAAATAGCAGATCTGATTTCTGAGTTACACCAAATTTGGATAGCACACAGTAACAATCCAAAAATTATTTGTGTATAATCAACCTTTGGATACAGCTCAAATATTTTTGATATTGTTTGAATAGCCAACAATGTTGTCGTCAAAGTTAATGCCATGTTGTAAATAAATTGCCATTGTTGATAAGAATAAATCTGAGTGTAACCATTTTTTAAAAATAACTTAGTAAACCATTTTTCTTTAGATTGACTATACAAGATGAATGAAGTCGCACACCATGACACTATTTTCACAGAAATAGTAGATAAAAATAACACTTTAGCAGAAGGTTTCACCGACAGTGCCCACACAGATAAAAAAAATACGGTAGCTACTGTATAATAATCTGTGAATCTTAATGAATCAAAATTGGTGAACCAAAGACCGTTACCAATCAAAGGTCTTGAGTAATCATAATTTTCCTTGGCAATTAAATCATCAATACAACTGTTTAATTGCAATTGATTATCTGATTCACTCCCGTATATCTTTTCAATATGTGGTGTTTCAACATATTTCAAAAATAAGAATTGCAGTATGTGACCCCATATTGACACTAATAACACTTTATAATCACCACAAATCAATGACAATCCATAATAACCCAAATATCCTATTGAATACATAGGATGTGGTGAAATGTTAAAGATACCATCAAATATTAATTCAGAATCTTGTAAGAAGAAAAAATCACCCCAATACCAAGCATAATTTTTAACTACTCTATGTGCATCCAATTTTATCCAGACATTGGATAAAATCATAGTAAAACCTAATACTGTCTTCCAATTGAGCAAATCAAGACGAGTTGCTGGTAAAGATAAATATACATATAAGATATAATTGGTAAAATCTTGCATTAAAATCAAATCAACAAATTGACAAAATAGTAACCATACATTGAATTCAGCTGGATAAGTGTACAAGTTGTATGATTTCACCATTTTAGTAGAAATTTCAAATTGAACGAATTTAGCTAATTTAGAATCGTTTCCTTTCTTGAAAAGGTTATTCTTTTTAGCATAGTTTGTCAAAAATTCATGTTTCGATTGAAAATGAAGTAAATAACCAATACCTGCATTATAACCAATACGCCACATAATATATTGAGTTAAAAAAAAATTTCTGGCAATTTTTGAACCATAATTTTTTTCAATCCAATAACAAAGAGCAAAATCAGAAATGATTGTTAAAGTGACACAGCATTCTAAAAATGATTTTTTAATAGTTGGATCAAACAATGAACGAACCATATCATGCGTTGTAGCAGGCACAAATTCAATACCAGAAGAACGAGTTCTAGCCTTTACGACATCAGGTTTTTTGGCAATACCAGGACTCTTTACCTCAACAGTCTCTACTGAACTAGTCATCAGTAAGGTTATCTATAAAAAAATTCTGTAGAATTGATACAGTTCTATTTTATTTAAATATCTAAAAATATAAAATAGAAAAATGTGTCAAATCCCTAATGACTAAATGTTCAATCAAAAGTTTCAAGAAGCAATTCCCTGGATAATTGAATTCTGACACTAAACCAAAAGATACAACATAAATTAATATAATAAAACTGTATCACAAATTGGAAACAAACTCTTATCACTTTCAAATATATTCTTCCCTTTATATACCTATTGACCTATGATGATTCACAAGAATTGGGTGGACCCATGTGAATTTTTTATTTTTTAAAAATTCGGAGTATTTTTCAGAGCAAACCCAACGAAATAGCCCTGAAACATGGTAGGTATACATACCCAAATAGGGCATGTACACAGGGGAACAGGGTAAATTAACTAGTAATAATACTAATGGTTAACATAAAACGATGAAATGGTCTTATAATGGTAGCAATGTGGGAGGAATGCAGTATCCCACATGTCGCTAATTCACAGTTTATAAACTCAAACCTTTTGAAAGGTTTCTTTGTTCTTCTATCCTTGAGGGACAAAATAAATTATACCGGAATTTGAACAGTGTAGATATAATATTAGTTAATTACGTAGTCAACAGTTTCTTCTCATTTTTAGTACTGATATACCTACATAGTTTCTATCATGACTTTCTAGAGTACAGTAATAAAAAAGAACAAGCATCTTATATATACGTACATTGTGTGGATGATATATTTATTATTTTTCTATGATATACACCGATGCATTGATTTATGGTTTAGGAATTACACTAAGGAAGGATATATAGACCACATCATACCATATATTCTTTTCTTAAATTTTCTACCATTAGCTTTTGATCTCCCGGTAACTGTAATACTTGATCATTCGTTAAAGTCAGGACTTGTTTGACCATATCTTGTTGGTTTTGAGGTAATGCATTTAATTTAACAAAATTTATAGTGCCTGTACTTGTAGATTGTGATCTATTTGGCATTGGTAATGTTGACATTTGTTGTGAATGTGATGGCATTGGAATATGCTGTTGTTGCTGCTGTGGTGGTGGTGGCATGAAAGGCATTGGTGGAGCAAACCCAAATGGAGGAGGGATGGATGCACCTTGTTGCTGTGGCATTGGTTGCTGTTGCTGTTGTTGCATCATCGGCATAAATTGTGCAGGTGGCATTGGTGGCATTCCCATAGGTACAGGTGCCGAAGGTATCGTTGGTGGTATGGAATTTACAGGCGTTTGATTATTATTATTATTGTTATTATTATTATTGATGTTATTATTATTATTATTAATACCAGTTACATTATTGAAATTATTAAAATTTGTATTATTTGGATATGCTGAAACATTTGAACTTTGTGTATGTTTTCTCATTACTTGTGTAACGACATTATAATTTATAAATCCCATTTCTAATAATGCTTGTGTTACAGATACAGATATATCCATATTAGTCTTCAAAAAACTTTCTAATTGTCCTCTTTTAGTACTGTCTTGATTAGCTAGAATCTTTAAATTTGAAATTATTTCTACTAATTGTAATGGTGGAATCTTGCTTAAATTTGCAGATACTGTATCTGGACTAGTCAATATATCAGATTGGAAGGGTGGTAAATGTTGAGATGCTTTACTCAAAATATCTGGAATAGTTACGTTACTAGAAGTGGTTGTTGGCTTATTAGTTTGTACAGGTGGTCTTCTAGATAACGGTATTACTGAAACTAGTTCAAATGGTAATTCTAAATTTGCATCCCATGGATATTCATCTCTATTCAATTCAAGTTCATCTTTTTTCTCTAATTCTTCCCTATTAGCATAATTTACAGGAATGATCCTTTGTAAACTACAAGGTAGATTTTCAATTCTACCCAAGATTTCAAATGCTCGTTTACAATCCTTACTCGTCCTATAATCAAGCACAATGGTACTCAATTTACCAGTACGAGGATCCAGTTTAGAAGAGATATCTACAATTGGACCGGAACCTGCCAAGACAGAGATCACTGTCTCTTGAGTCCAGTCTACTGGAATATTGGTGATCTGAATTGCAGATGAAAGATTCTCTGGAGTCAGAGTATGACGTCCGGTTCTCGTTCTTGGATCAGACATGAAAAGCAATATATTTACGTAGGTAAAAGTATCTATATACACAGTAATGCTAACAAAAACGGAAAACACGCTCTAGTTGCTACTTTTTATTCTATTTTAGCCTTCTTTTGAACCCATTTCACCACCTTGTTAACTATATCCATTCTTTTCATCTGGTTACTAAATTAACAAAATTTTGTTGTTCTCGATGGCTTTTTGGTCAAAAAATTATTAAAAAAAACAAAAAAAAAAAAATTAACCTAATACCAATTATTCGGCGGTCACGTGCGAGTGACCTAATGTATAGACTAATGTATTAAGAGATGAACTATTTTAATGGCCTCTGGTATAAAATGCAGTGCACACTTCAAAATATGTATTGTAGTCCTTTGTGTCCAATTGAATAATATTGTGTAAGTCAAATAGTTCTTTTGATCGCATGGCCAATTGCTCAATGCTCATCGATATAATTTGAAAAATTATACCGATTTATATTGATATCAAAAGATAAATATATATATTTAGTACAGAGTAAATTCCAAAGATAAATCAGAAGAAACCGTATTACACACAATAACCTTCTGTTTATCGTTGTTACTGAGCTAGTAAGCATGTCACATCACTGTGAGGATGAACATCACAATCATCAACATGGCCGTAGCCATGTTGCTCCAATTCCAACAAATGCAAACCAATCGTTGTTTGAATATATAGATACACCAAAAGTGCGCTGCTTTAACGTAGAATTACAAGGGACTTCCAATAATATTCATAATGCTTTTATTAAGAATCAAGATAATAAGTATAATTGCTCATCGTTCATAGAAAGTAGTTCAGATTGTCAGATGATCATACATATCCCATTCATTGCAAATTGTAAGATATTTTCTGTAATACTAAGAACTAATGCTAATGATTCCACTAATGGGTTAAACACACCAAAAACAATTAAACTATTTAAAAATTTTACTAAGAATGTAGATTTCAGTACGTTAAATGATTCAAAAGAAAGTATAAAACTTGAACAACCCCAAGACGTTGGAATTCGTGTAGATGAAGGTCAAGAAACAAATGATGACAACAATACTTTTGTAGAACATTACTTACCTCGTCATGTTTTCCAGAATTGTAATTCTTTAACAATATATGTCGAAGATAACTGGTCAGAAGATGAGGATGATCTATCTAGACTATATTATTTAGAGCTTAGAGGTGAAGTCTCTGGAAAATTAGTTACAGATAATGGTATACCTTTATCTACTGTTTATGAATCTGCACCTAATCCATTAGATCACAACAAATTAGAAGCTGATAGCAATAATATAAACATTGGAATGTAGATTACCAGTATTTACAATATATATTTATATTTTCATCGCATAACTATTTACATTAAAAAATTGCGTAATTCATAAATTTATTCATTATCTTACAGAGCTTCCCCTTGGTAAATTATCAACAACGATTGGTATTGAATTTCTATCATTGTCAATCACACACAATATATATTCCTTATCACCTTCTTCCTCTCTATATTTTACTTTGTTGCCTTCTGCGACAAACAATCTCGATGATATATCATCCCATTCATGTGATTTAACCTTCCTTGTAGGTATCTCATCAGTATTTGAAGTTCCTTCTAATATAACATTTTTACCTATCAAACTTAAATCAGTGATTAGAGGTTTGCACAATTGTACCATATTATTTGTAGTATCTTCACCACACAAAATCATTGCTTCACTAACTTCTCCTCTTAATTTACATTTCTTCATATTATCTACTACTACTACAAGTTTTTGTTGGAAATCAGATTTTGGAATATAATTCTGTAAGCCACTACATACCTGTTTCACTTTATTTTCATCCCCATAATCCAATTGAATCTGGGATACATATAATTTATCAGAATTAGGATGTAGTTCTACTTGTTTAGTATATCCAATCTTTAAGTTTAACAGATTGAAATGATAATTTCTTATCCCTCTACTGAAAATGATAGAAGGCAGAACCCTCCTTCTTAAAATATTAACAGACATTTTGACCTACTTTTCTAACTCAATTATCACAGTATATTTAGATGTTGTACTATAGTTTATATTGATGTTGGATGAATGAAGATGTTATTATTATTTATTTTAAGTAACCTTACTATTCACTTGCACAAGGGAGATAAGACAAAGAAAAAAAAATACTTTGGACGCGACAGGAATCGAACCAGTGACCTCTTGCTTGCAAGGCAAGCGCGCTACCAACTACGCCACGCGCCCAGTATATATAAAAGATTGAAGAGTAGAGTACCCGTTTCTATCTTAATTATCTTGTTTCTTTTTATTGTATTGATTGAATCCGGATTATAGTGGTATAAAATAATAATATATGTATTAACAAATAAAAGGTTGCTCTAACGTTTTATTCTAGATACTAACTGTTAGGTTATTGATCGTATAAATACTTAATGGTCCATTAATCTATATTTAATCCGATATCTATCTATATCTAGAAACTTATATAATACACCATTGTATAATATCAAATATGTATCTTTATTTCGATGACAGCGTTCTTTATATTGTTCATTGTTGAATCGTCGTCTATCTCGTATCGAGCATATTAGGTGATTCATTCTCAAACAATACATTTAAATTATTCAGGTTATAGAATATATATAGATATAAAAAGAAAGTTAATTATTAAAGCTGATTATGTAGTGCTATATTTTATAGAAATCCACGAGAGGCCTTTCAACGTTGGTAAGAAGATATGAGACCCGCCGTTGAAGTAATAATTTTTATATATAAATAAATGTCAATGCTTCTCTCCTTTGCATTCATTATAATATACTGGTATTTATATATTGTGACATATTCCCTCTGATTAATGCGATCAGATAACTTGAACTGGTTATATAATATAAGAGAAGATGGAGAATAACAGACTAAATAATATACTATATATTTCTCTATCAAATATTGTCAGTATTAGAAAACATTTTCTAATTTTATGAATTTATATTTAACGATCTAAAGCTTGTAATTTTATTATGTTTGCACATAAAAATGTATTAAACGAGTGTTCTCTTGGGTTTATAAGGTAATAAATGCCATATACTACAAAGTAAATATAATCCTATTATCCAAACCGAAGAACAATGTTGCGGTGCGGTTTTTGAAGGTTTTTGAATTAAGATAATCCTTCATTATCGTAATGTTTAGCCTAAATAAACTCGTAACCTATTTGGCAGGTATACAAAAAGTTCAATCCATCGCTGCAATACTATTTATAAAGGTCTATTGCCCCCGAAGTGTCCCGATTATCATGTTTTTTTCTCTTTACCATTCTTTTTTGATGTTATTCTTTTTATTTTTATCTGCAATCTTCTTCCAAGTACCAGCAAACAAATGTTGAACAAGTGCCATTTTATCATCTCTTGATTTAGAACCCATTTGATTGACTTCTGGTGAAAAACTTGTAATAGGTAAAATCATGATGTCATCTACTAATACTGGATCAGTGATCAACGAAAAAAATTGCCAGGGTATTATATTGTCGATTTTTAAAGATTTTTGTAGGTCATTATAAAACTTCATTATAGGATGTGGCGGAGAGCTCTGTTTATGATAATTACTATTTAATAAGACAACATCTGAAGTTGTCTCAAGTAAATTATTGAAATATTGAAATAGAATATCTGTAAATATTCCAGGCCCTGTCCAATTCATTATATCTGTACCATCGACATTAGTCGCATCTTTGAATTTTTCATAGTTGTAAGTTTTATCTTCTAATCTTTTATGTCTGTGATTAATGTTATAATCACTATTGTACTTTCTCTCTATTATATGTTTGTATTCAGAATGTGTAGATGCAGTGCTATACAGTGTTGTCGCTGTAATGTTTAAAATTAATTCACGTAATACAGGGTGGCCTGGTTTAGCTTGAATAGTCCATTGACAAAATTGAATTCTACGAGCATACCAATCACTCCAATCATCCCTATCAGGATCAGCTTCAATACCAATTACTAATCCAGGTTCTTGTCCTTTACTAATTGATATATCTGTATCTTGTTCAAAATTTTTGTACCGGAGAGAGTAGTCCTTGTTATGAATATTATTTAAAAATGTGTTATTAATCGAAGGCCAATAATCTAAGGGTTTCAGCACCATAGTATCTAAATCAGAATATATACCACCTTCTGCATATAACAATAGGTACCTTAGGAAATCTATTCTTAAAATGGTTGATGGCATTGCAGAAATGGCTTCTATAACAAGTGGGGTACCTTCATAAAGTTCTTCAATCAATGGCATGATTTCATCATCTGAAACTAACATATAATCAAAAGAAGTATTCATCCATTTCTTTACCAACGGTTCATATATAGGCTCGAAGTTTTTATCTTCCAATTTGACTTTCCAAGTTTGCCAAACTTTCCTTGGAATCTCTATTGTAGAATCGTATGGAAAATTATATGATAGTTGTTTTCTTAAATCATCAATATCATTTTTATTATTAACAGTAAACTTCTTCAAATTAATTCCATCAACATGAGACGTCGTCGGTATTCTGGTTTTATCAGGAGCGTTCCTGAACCTCCAATGCTTCTTATTATTCGTAATCACATCTAAATTATTTTGTAAACTCTGTAACCGGTACGTCGAAACTAATATTAAAGTAACTAGCAACAGAAATATAAATCTGCCCTGTCGAGAATATGCCATATTAGCATTATCCCAATTACACTATGTTTGCTATGTATATATGAATAGATCAAAGTCTATTTATTCAATCTACAAAACTTATATAATTTACCAATACATCAATATTATATATGTACTGTGATATTATTAATTTTTTTTTCTTTTTCTAGTTTTTTTCAATGCCCATAGTGAGACCATTTCTCCTTTTAAATCATTACCTTGTTGCCATGTGTTATACATGAGAACACATGAGAAGACATAAAATTATACTCTAATGAGAGAAACATTTCAGACCAATGATATTCCTTTGTCAGTTAGCTCTTTAGTTAAATTTTTCATGGCCTCTGGAGTGCTATCGATTGCCCTGCAACATTCTTTTAAAATGGTGGTTTTATATCCCAATGAAGCTGCAGAAATAGCGGTATTCTTTACACAGTAATCTAATGCAAGACCAACAACTACCACTTCATCTATTCCATCTTTCTGTAATATAGTGTGTAATTCAGTCTTGTGATCGTTCCAAATATCGCTAAAAGCGGAATAGTATTCCCTATCTTGTAAATACCCTTTATCAACTACCTTGATTTCCGGATGAGATTTCAGCAATTGAATCAAATCGTCTGACAATTGACTCCCTTCGGTTCCTTGTACACAATGAACAGGCCAAAGAGTAGAATCAATAGCCTTATCACCAGTAGTAGCAGGAACGGGAGAAGAGTAAGTGTATTTGACAAAATCTTCCAAACCATGATTCTTTGCGAACGAAATATGATCCTTAGGATGCCAATCTCTAGTCATCACAATTGAGTCCCATTGTTCATCATTCACTAAAGAAATAATTGGTTTAACAACTTCGTTTCCATCCTCTACAGCTAGAGAACCCTTTGGAGGTAAAAAATCGTTCTGTACATCAATAATCAAAAGTGCTTTCCCCATTATAATTCAAAAAATTTAAACAAGCTACTGTACCTGTATAGTATTCACTATGGAAATAAAATAAGATATTGAATGATATAGTTTGACATGACTTTGGGATTGCATCTTCTTATATATATCCCCAAATCACCTTACATGCGTATTTGAGCCATCTCCCTATACACAGCACCCTTACTCCGGGTAAGTGACAAAGTGAAAAAAAAAAATTATTAAAAATTTTTTTTAAACCAAAAGGCATCTCATCTCATCGATTTTATTTTAAAAACAGTAGTAATAAGAGATATAGAATATTGTTATTAGGTTGGTTTGTGTAATATCTACAAGGATTAGAGTTTAGTGTGAGAGTACAGAAATACGATGGTTTTAAAGTCTACTTCAGCAAGTGATGTGTCCGTGTACCAAGTCTCTGGTACAAACGTTTCTAGATCGTTACCGGATTGGATTGCTAAAAAACGTAAGAGACAGTTGAAGAATGATGCAGAGTATCAAAACCGTGTGGAATTGATTCAAGATTTCGAGTTCAGTGAAGCTTCTAATAAAGTGAAAGTTTCCAAAGATGGTCAATACGCTATGGCTACAGGTACTTATAAACCACAGATTCATGTATATGATTTTGCAAATTTATCTTTGAAGTTTGATAGACATACAGATGCTGAAAATGTGGATTTCTTGATGCTTTCCGATGATTGGACCAAGAGTGTTCATTTACAAAATGATAGAAGTATACAATTTCAAACGAAAGGTGGTATTCATTATACTACTAGAATTCCAAAATTTGGTAGAAGTTTAGCATACAATAATATTAATTGTGATTTGTACGTAGGTGCAAGTGGGAATGAACTGTATAGATTAAATTTGGAACAAGGAAGATTTTTGAATCCATTTAAACTAGATATGGAAGAAAACCAAGGTGGTGTTAATCATATTTCAGTAAATGAAGTTAATGGTTTATTAGCAGTTGGTTTAGAAGATAATATAGTAGAATTTTGGGATCCAAGAGCACGTTCAAGAGTTTCAAAATTATATTTGGAGAATACAATCGATAATTCAAGTTTCCAAGTTACTACAACAAGTTTCCGTAACGATGGTTTGAATTTTGCTTGTGGTACTTCAAACGGTTATACATATTTATACGATCTACGTAGTTCAGATCCTTCCATAGTAAAAGATCATGGGTATGGTTTTGAAATTAAAAAATTGATTTGGTTGGACGATATTTCATCATCATCTGACAAGATATTAGCGTGTGATAAAAGAATCGCTAAAATATGGGATAGATTTGACGGTAAAGCTTATGCATCAATGGAACCAAGTGTTGACATTAACGATATCGAACATGTTCCAGGAACAGGTATGTTCTTCACAGCAAACGAAGGGATCCCATTACATACATATTATGTACCAAATTTGGGTCCATCTCCAAGTTGGTGTTCATTCTTAGATTCTATCACTGAAGAATTAGAAGAAAAACCAAGTGATTCCGTCTACTCTAATTTCAGATTTATTTCAAGAGATGATGTTAAGAAATTAAATATCGGTCATTTGATTGGTACCAACGTTTTAAGAGCATATATGCATGGTTTTTTCATCAATACAGAATTATATGATAAGGTATCATTAATTGCTAATCCAAATGCTTACAAAGATGAAAGAGAAAGAGAAATTAGAAAGAGAATCGAAAAGGAGAGAGAATCTAGAATTAGAACTTCAGGTGCTGTCACTAAACCAAAAGTTAAAATTAATAAAACTTTGGTTGATAAATTATCTGAAAAACGTGGTGATAAAGTCGCATCCAATGTTCTTACTGATGATCGTTTCAAAGAAATGTTTGAAGATGAAGATTTCCAAGTTGATGAAGATGATTACGATTACAAACAATTGAACCCTGTAAAATCTGCAAGAGAAACCGAAGAAGGTGCTGCTAAACGTATTAGAGCATTGACTGCAGCAGAAGAATCTGATGAAGAAAGAATAGCAATGAGAGAAGAAAAACAAAACAAACGTGGTATTTATAGTGAAAGTGAAAGTGAAAGTGACAGTGAAGAAGAAGAAGAACAACAAGAAGAAATGACCGAAAAGGATAAAAAGAAGATGCAAAAGCAAGTTTCTAATATTCAACGTAGAAGAACAGAAAAGGAACAAAGTGAAAAGTTCATGAATGAAATGAATGTAGGTTCCAATGATGGTGAAAATAGTTCAGAAAAAGTTGTCACATTTGGTAAACAAGTACGTGAAATGCAAGATATCGAATCAGAAAAGAAATCTAACAGTTCAATCGTACATCGTAACCATCGTGGTGAAGCTGAATTAACGTTTATTCCAAAGAAGCCTGTTAAACAACCTAAGAAGAAAGTCACATACGCTTCATCTGACGATGAAGATGGTGATGATGAAGAAAAGAAAGATAATGGTAGATCAAAGCCAAGATTTGAAGGTAGGAGAAGAGCTAGTAAAAATGTTTTCCGTGGTATGTAATAACACTACGATAGATACTATAATGCATTTCAATCAGTACAATTCAACTCCCCAAGGCATTCACATTCATACATATACAAATAACAAATACCGCATCAATATAAATATATAGAACGTAATATATAGTTTGTACAATAAACCAAAATTTATTTAATCCAATCTGCAAACTTATCAACTGTCTTATAATTTTGAACTCGATCATCTTTAAGATGTCTTAGTCAACAGTATTTATTCCAGCAATTTAAGTTCTTATAAATTAAAAGTGAATTAAAAGTACTCGATGAGAATTTTTCAAGCTTGAGGTATTTTGGTATGATGAAAATCATCATGATAAAATAAAGGATCATCCTAGTTGATAAGATCTGACATAATTAAAAACACATATTATATAATATATATTGAGTAATGAAATATGACAGATGGATAATGTTCTTGTTGTAATGTGTAATGTATGTGTATTTTTCTTACTTGACTATTTTATTGGAAAAGGGGAGGAGGAACACACTTAAAAGAAAATATAACACAATATGGGTTTAAAAAAATTATTTAGATTAAAACCACCAAAAGAAGAAACACCTGAAGAGAACCAACAGAGGTTACAAGAGTTAGGTATTACTACCAAAACTAAGAAAAGGAATAAAGAGAAGTTCGCTGCTTATGGTCAATACGCTAGGGAAAGGGAACATGATAAGTTTTATGCTCCTGAGGGATACGAACAGTATGCATTCCCACAACCCGAAGTTGAAGAAGGGAAGGAAGATGACTTCAACATGTCTGCATCAGATCCCCAATCACCACACATATCATCACCTACCCAAGAAAAGGGACCAAATCTCAATCCCAACTCACTGAAAAATTGTGCTTCAAATGATATATATGGAATTAATCTTGAAAATAATGATCCTTATTCAAATTTTCATCCAAATCCTGATGGCTATGGTATGGTATATCACTCTAATGATGTTAAACAGAAACAACAAAAAGCTTCTAATCCATATGATACAAATACAACCTTTTATGAATCTAATGGTAATTTCGATGGCCTACGGGCGAATGATAACAATAATGCAAATACGACTCATCAAGATCCTTATTATACTGACAAAAATTATATACACACATCAGCAATAAAGAACTCGAATACATCAATATCTAGAAATAATTCAACAAATGTGAATTCTTCCAAGGATATAGCTGGAATTCCACTATCTAATTCATCATCTCCTATTAAGAGAAAAAGTAGCATCAAACACTCATTGTTTGGAGGTGTTGGCTTATTCCCTAAAACCGGTGACAGCGGCACTTCAAATAATAATCTTAATAGCGCATTAATAGTTGATTCTTATAGTAAACCAGGTCAATATGAACCAAATGTAGCTAAACCTAAAAAAGAGAATCCATATGCCACAATGGGGGAATCACATATTAGATCGTCATCTAATGGTTCAAATCCATATGCACGTAGAAAAAGTAATTCATCTGTACTTCGATCCAATTCTGTACATTCTGCAGTAAGGACAACCAATATCAGTCCCGGATTATCAGCATATCCGACAACTGTCACCACTGACCTTGATGCTAACCTTAATGCTGAACCAAGACCTAATGAATTTACATCTCAAACTATCAATGACAGTAACAGATACAACCCAACTGTGAATGATTATAATAATGACTATGATGATTTAAATGCCACTATAAATTATAAAAACGAAGAAGACGATAATTTAAATGAAACTATAAACTATGGCAATGATTATAATACAAACCAACAAGCTGTGATGGAAGAGTTAGATTTAAATGCAACAATGGATCTTAATGCATCTCTACAGCAACAATTGCAAGAACAAGAAGAAGCACACGAACCATCACAGATGGAAAGCGATACGGCATTGCAATCTGATACACAACAACAATATGATTATGAACATGCTACATATGCTGATGACGAGACATATGGATACCAGCAAAATAATTATAAAGGTTTTAAGACATTTGAAGAAATTAGACAAGAAGAAGAGGAAAACCAAAAAAAGGAAGAAGAGGAAGAAATTGATGAGATTAAACAAGATATCAAATTTGTTAAACAGAGTTCATTGGCATCAACAAGAAACACATTGAAAATGGCTCGTGAAGCAGAAATGGCGGGTATGAATACTATGGGTATGTTAGGACATCAAAGTGAAAAATTAAATAGTATTCAAGTTAATTTAGATTTAATGAAGACACAAAATAAAGTTGCTACTGATAATATTGATAAATTAAAAAGTTTGAATAGAAATATATTTGCAGTTCATGCTAAAAATCCATTCCATTCAAAGAGAAGACAAATGTTGAAGGAGGAAAAATTAAAGAATAATAAATTAGAAGAGAAGTTAATGCAAGAACAAACTGGTACTGAGTTATTCAATTCTACTAAGAGAATTGAAGATGCATTAAATGACACACATAATGAAAGTTCAGTTAGAGAAAAATATAAAAGAAAAGAAATATTAAATCAAGCTAAAAAATATCAGTTTGAAAATGATGAAGAAGATGATGCAATGGAAATCGAAATTGATAGAAATTTGGATTCTATAGGACAAGTGAGTAAAAATTTGAAAAGGTTAGCAGTTGCATCAGGTAAAGAACTTGATGCCCAACAAGCGCGTATTAGAAAAATTGAAGAAGATACAGATGCTTCTGATCTTAATATATATTTGAATACAGCTAAATTATCATATATGAAGTAATTTGAATGTGCTTATTATTCTATTGGCTATATATATTCTAAAATTGATGCTACTTGATATTCATTAAAATGTGTATGCATATATATAAAAATTTTATTTATTTTTTTGTTTTTATATAAAGGTGAGATGTATGGCATGTGTGATGATGTTAAATGATGTGAAATGATATGATATTGTATGATGTACTACGATTATAAATGATTTAACCAGAGTTTATAATTACTCTCTGCAATTTTATCATTTATGCCAGTAGTAAAACTATTAAATTTTGGTAAAAGTAAATTATATGGAATTGTATCCGTTTGTAAACTTTTAGTTGAATTTTGATAATCTATCATTTTACATTCTTGTGAACAGTATAATTCAGATCTATCATTAATTGAATTATTGTCTGATTGTAATGTCTTTTCACAGACTGTGCAGTAATCGTTAAAAGCGGACATCTTTATTTCTTATATTGGATTGAGTTAGTGTATTCTATCTTTTTGACATAAGTAATATATCAGATCAAAAAATTATCTTATGAAAAATACACAACTATATATATATATAATTATTGCAATTAGGGATACAGTATACCATTTTCTGAATATAGAAACCTATGAATGATCAAGTATTTCCATATATATCTATATATCATGATTAAGAACACTGGCTTTTCAACTATTAACCTATATACTTATTCAAAGCCAACGTTACTTGTGTTTCAACAAAGATATTAATTAATTCTCAAGAACCCAGATATACTTAACAAAACCATTCATTAGCAGTACTTACTTTTAAAGAATTTACTGATGTGGTCTTCACCTCATACATTAATGAACGAATATATCCTAACTAATACACCCAATACAATATTTACTACTACAAAAGTTTCAACTATCTTCTAGGTCATACCCGCGGACTCTCAAAACAAAAAAGAGAGGGTATTTGAATAGGGCATCTATTCTTAATACCATGTTAGTACTAACAATGTGAACCGTTCTGCATTGAAACAATAGGTCCATAGCAGAGGGTTAGCATGCCACCTCCTATTTGCGTATAGCCAGCCATACGAGACATATAAAATATTAAATATTATACATATGTTTTACCTCTCACCCAAGTTATTCCAATGGGGAAAGAGAGAGGGCATTACAGATGCGTCTAGAACAAGTAGAATTATTTTAGGTAATACTGGTGGATCAAAAATTCTTTTCAATGGGATAGGATACTAAAAGTAAAGATACTGGCGGTTAAAATTAGTTGATGGGTTGGGATGGGTTGGGTTGGGTTGGGATGGGTTGGGTTGGGATGGGTTGAGTTTATACGTATTATTTTGAACTGCGCCTATTGGAAAACAAAAAATAATCGGCATAACACTTAAACGAATTTTGAAGAAAAGATTTTGGGTGGGCGGTTATTTTTAGAATTTTTAAAAAAAAACTGTAAAAATTTACTTAATAGGGTATAAAATTACTTAATTCGGTGTGGATACCGTATTAGGAATGAAAAGAGACAGTGATTACTTGATTGGGAAGTATGACGGGTAACAGGGCGATCATGGGCGGCTAAATTTTGAAGTTTGCATAAAGGATAATGTGGATCAAAATAAAAAGGAGAGGAAGAGAGTGGATTCTTTTTTAATGTAATGTAAGTTATAAGAAGGTCTACAAGAGGGAAAGGGCTAAGTTCAACCATGGTCAGAGGCAAAGTAGTTCAAGAAGGTATGTTTGTGTTATGAGAATTGGAAAATGTGCTGGTTTGTTTGTATTCCTTTTTTTTGTTTACTAACATTAATAGAGAATCATTACGATTCATTAGGGGGGAGATGAATGGAAACAGATTATGATGAGATTGTTCAGCAATACTTGGAGGCTCAGTATAGACCATATAGTTCAAATGATATAGTTCAGAATTTAGCTAGTAAGATTAGTAAGAAATCAATTGTATTGAAATGTTTGGATTCATTGGTAAACCAGAAAAGAATAATGGCCAAACATTTTAATAAGACAATCATATACTGCTGTTTGGATAAAGAGTTGCCAAAGGGGGTGGACTTGGATATATACACCCCGGAAAAATTTAACGAATTAAGAACTGAGTTAATTAAACAAGAAAAATTATATATTACAGTTAATGAAAAATTAAATGCTGTCTCAAAAGAGTGCAATAATGAAGAGTTAATAAAGTATAATGATAAAACTTCTCAAGACGTGCTGATTTTGAAATCAAAATTGAAAGAAATTGAAAATTCTGATGATATAATAGATTCAAAAATTGTAGAAAAGTATTTAGTTTTACAAAATGTAATGGAAAGGGATAAATTGAAAAGATTAAAAATGATGAAAAGCTTGGTTTCATTACTCAAAGATATAGTTCAAAAAAAAGATATCACTGAATTATTAGAAGATATTGGTTACGAAAATATATAAATTGTATTTAACATCCCAATTCTATGTATACATATATATGTATGTATGTATGCACCTTATTAACAACTACGGGACTGGTTAAAACAATATGTATATATATATTCCTATTTATTAAACAGTCATTTCCGTCCAACATCCTAACTCTTTAGTCCATTTATAAGTGATATCTGGATTTATTATCGTCAAAATTAATGCATTGGTCTCTGGGCATAATGTGAACTCTCTTATTTTTTTAGTAATTCTAACTCGAGAAGAATCACATGGTTCATTACCCAATACAGGTAATATTGGTACGTTTTTAAAATTACACTTTAAATTAGTTAGATTCCAACTGAAAAATAAACCTCTTTCAGTTAATAAAACCAAAATATCTTTTACAATTACCATTTTTACCACTTTATGACCTAAACTTATTTTGGGTATCTTATATTGACCATTAGTACCTATTATCAGAAGAGAACCTTCCGCGGTGGCTAGACACCAACATTTGCAGGATATAGAACCAATACAACTAATAATTACTTCAGGTAGAAATAATTCTATATTTCGCTTCCCCTCACGATATCCTAGTATTCTGGTAGGATTGTCCAATAATGCTTCTTTATCAAATTGAATAGACCTCTCTACACCATTTCTTATTTCTAATACATGGAAATCATCAAAATCACCACACTGTTGTAATACTACATCTGTGTCCGCTAACAATTCATTTTTCTCTAAATATCTTACATTAGGTTCATCACTCCAAATTTTTTCTGGGGTTAATTTAGAATTTAAAGTAAGTGTGAATTCTTCTTCTTTATCATCATCCATTAAATGGTCAACATTATCAGCCACAGATATTGTACCATCTTCATTTGAATTGTTTTCACCAGTTAACGAAGCAGTGTTTTCATCCAAAGAGTTTGCTTTATTCCTTTCTCTAACACCCATTATTAAAGAATGGACACCAAGTCTAGGCACATCAAAAGAAGATAAACTAATTTTACCTTTTAAACTATCTCTTGATTTTAATGTAGTAGGAGTAGGAGAAAGCCTTAACATATTAGTTCCTGCTCTGTTAGATTCGACAGTGGTGATCGTAGCTGTTTTCTTTTGTGGTGAATAACCTGATGAGATCAACGTAGGTGCAACTCTTTTTTTACCATTTTTCACAACAGTTTTGTTTAGTTGTTCTTTCTTTCTCTTTGGGACCAGAATATTAATCTTTTCTGAAGGCACTACACTTTGTTTCTTTTCTTGATTGTTTGTAATGCTTTTATCAGCAGTTGTCGGGAGTGGCTTCATTGATATTCTTGATTCAAGAAGTTCATTGTCAATTTTTGATGGTTTTGAAAAAGCATTTTTCATTGCAGATTCTTCCAAGAACAATTGTTTGATACTCTCTGGAAAATCTAAAGAATCCTTGTCTACACCATATCTATGTAACTCCTCCATATTTTTCTTCAAAGAAACAGTTTTACCAAGTTCATTTTCATCAAAAATGAAGACAACAATTGAACTATCCAAAGAAGTAGCAAATAATATACGTCCATCTGGTGACCATGCAAGATCAGTAATAGATTTATTGGCGATATCATATGCTACAAATATTGGCCTAGTCTTGCTGGTACTCCACAACGCCAAAGTTTTATCTTGTCCTGCAGATGCAACGATGGAATCTACTGGGTTTATAGGCTTATGCACGGCCGTTTCTTCTCCTTCAATCTCTGGTGACTTTATTTTATTGTCTGTTCCTTCAAACAATCTTGGATTAAATTTTACAACTTCAGTCGGTGCATCATGTCCAATCAATGAGACATTAGTATCCCATGTACCTCTATTTATTATAACAACGGAACTAACAGGACCATTGGTAGCATTTGGGGCTGCAATATGTTGCCCATCTGGTGACCACGATAACCTTCTAAAATAAGTAGTCAATGGTGATTCCTGGAAAGGATCCTTTACTATATATTCAATCGTAAATGTAGAATCGCCAGTTTTATGATATCTAAATATTTTCAAAGTTCTATCATCTGAAGCAGTTGCAAAGTATTTATTGGCAGGATCAAATACAACACCTTTTACCTGAGATTGATGTACATCGAATCTCTTAATTTTCTCAAATGTAGCACCATTCCATACAATAATTGACCTATCTAATCCAACACTAACCAATATACTCGAATCTGGAGCCCAACAAATATCTTGAATATCGTTATCATGTGCGACTAATCTTTTTCGTACAGTCCAATGTTCCTTTTCATGTTGTGATCCAAATACAGGCTCAATGGTATTCTCTTCTTCTAATGCCCATATTAATAGGATACGATCATCTGAACCACTGACCAGATATTTACCATCTGGTGAGAATTTAACACACGTTACTGAACCGGTATGTCTACTCATACTAGCATGTGGTCTTTTCAAATCGTCGGGTATTTTGTTATTATCTTTATTTTTTGATGCTTCTAATATGGTATCAATTGACCATATCCTAATCTTCCCATCCAAACCACCAGTGGCTAGTCTTTTACCATCAGGGCTTACATCGGCAGTATAAACTTCGTATTTTCGATGCTCTTCTCTATGGGAAAGCCATGGAAACTTGATAACTTTCATATGCAATTAATAGAACAAGGCACAATATGCAGTACTTGATATATGTATCCGATTCCTTTGGATGATATTATATACAACTTCCTTTCTTTAGATCCATCTTCATTTTTATTAACCTCACTACAGTATAAATAAAAGCTGTAACTTGTTTTTCAATTTTCCAATTTCTTGGAACAGGACCCGTAAATATTAATGAAAAACTATGTTTGTGATGGTGATGATGATAATGAACATTTGGTTGTTCTTTAATGGCTGTTGGCATTAGCGATATATAAAAGAAGTGAAATTAAACTATATCTACAATTTACATATCTTCTAATATAACTTTCTATAAATTTGGTAATGCGTTGCATTTTAACCACCATTCTAATAATACACTTCCTGCAGCACGATTGCCTCTGGTTACGGCTAATTTATTAATGAATGCTTCGTGAATTGCAGTGTTATCGCTGATCCTTGGTAAGGCATTTATTAACCAATGTTTCATCTCCAAGGGAAATTTTGCCATTAGTGCCCTTACTAAATCAGTGTAACTGTTTAGGTCAGATCTTTGAGTATGGTATAATCCATACATGGTTTGATATACTAAGTCTTGACCCATAGCAAGAATTTGTTGCTTTGTTATTCCTAAATCATCTTGTGTATATTTTTTGTTATTAATAACTTTAGTCCAGAATTTGGTAGTAGCAGAAATGGTGAATTTTTCTCTTGAAGGTAATAATTTTAAAAATTCAGGTAAAATAAATGAAGTCCAATATTTGGTATGGATAATGAGACCTGGTTTGGTATCTAAAATTGAATTAACAAAATTAATGACAGATTGTAGTAAATCAGGATCATTTTGAATCGATTGTTCATAATATTGTAAGAAAAATCTTTCGAATATAAATTCAATATCTTGAGGAGACATACTTGATTTAAATTGTACTAGCATGCGTTCCAGTAAATAGATGAAATAGGGTAGAGAACTAGGAAGATCAGAATTTGATACTTGTTTCAACAAAAAGTCTATTATTTCAGACATAGTATATCTTAGGAAATGTGCCTCATCATCAGGTAGTGTCAATGTTTTACCTAATACGAGACAACTTACTTCAATGAATCTAGAATCTTTTCCATATACTGGATTAGAAATAACTAAGCTTAGTTGATTAATAATTCTAGATCTTATGTGTAACGGATCTTGACGCCAATATTCTTGGAACTCTAGAGACTTCTCTAATAAAAGTTGGTTTTCGACATCTTCCTGTTGGATTAGAGATGAACCCAATTCTGATATACAATTCAATAGACAATATACATATGAACGTTGATCTTGTATTTGTAGAGTAGCTGATTCTTCAATCAACTTAGAGATCATGTCAATAAGTTGCGAAATATAATTAGCTTGTTCGTGTGGACCATTCTGTATTTTACATTGAATTATATAACCAATGGAACGCATCAATTTCTCCCTAGTAAAATCAGAAACATTTGAATTTGGTCTTAAAATTGCGTTCAACACATTGCAAAAGTGTTCCAATAAAGGTAATAGTTCATTACGACATGCTTCGAAAATATTGTGGATTGATTTGATAATAATAGTCTCTGATTTACTATCTACTTCATTTGTATTGGCGTTACTGTTAATTGTACATTTTTCCAACGCCTGGAATAAGGTTTCAACGCAGGAATTTAATTGAGATGAATCTTGTTGAAAGTAGCCCGCTAGAGTACCCAACAAAGTAGAACTAGTTCTAATAAAATCTAATTTCAGGCTGTCTGGAGTTGTGATTGACGTATTTCCTTGAAAACCAGATTGTAAAAGAAGTAATATATTATGAATGAAGAATTTGTTTGAGCCAATAACATCACAAATCCAAGGACTCTCTGATAAAGTCATATCGGTTAATAATAAATTTAATAAAAATGACATAGTTTCAGTTTGAAATAAGTCTACATTTTGCATATTTGAGCCCGAATTAGAAGCATTAGCAACACCTTCAATTAGAACATTTGTTAACTTATCGTTTCCTAAAATAGACCATAATGTTTCAATAAGATTCGAAGTTGCTGTCCTAAAATCTTCAAATTCGTGTAATGAAGTTGTTTCACCCTCTTCTTCTATAATCTTTTGTTTATTCATTAGACTGATTTTTGGTAGATAGATACTAACAACTTGTTGAAATAATTCAACTGCTAAATCAGGTGCTTGTGAAGTCAATGTCTCGTTGGATAAAGCTGAATAACTATCGGCTAGATCAATCCAAAAATCGACCATTCTAACTGAAAAGAATTCTTGTAAAATTGGCGTTAGAGGAAAATTAGTCAGTTGTAATAAAACTTTCATATATTCTTGTAAATTAGCAGGATCAATAGTAGTGTTAGGTATGACGGTAAATAATTTATTGCAAACATCTAATGTGTTAATTTGTAAAAAGTCAACAATGCAAATTGCTAACTCCTTTAGCTCTTCGGTCATTTCATTTCTAACTAAATGATCCATATATTGAAGCATCCATTTATTCATAGATGTATCGGCATTACCAGTTTTTGATACACCTAAAAAGATAGCCTCTATTTGAGTTCTTAAATCATAACTCATTAACGTTGGATCAGTTGCGAAAACTGTTGCAAAAATGTTCAATACTTTTTCAGCAGATTCGTAGTTATCTGTATACTCTGATGATTTGCACATTACAGAGATTAAATTTTTGAAGAGTTCACTTAAGTCCATATTACCATGTGGTGATATATTTCTGAACATTGATATGCAATTAATCCATGCATTAATACATGCATACAATGCATCATCATTTTTTGCTTGCATTTCTAAATTTGTGTTAATCAATGCCATTGTAGAGATATACAAGTGATCATGTAAAACTTTATAAACGTTTGTCATTGTAGTCTTTCTGCTTTGAAATTTAACTAAATCTTCAACAATAATTTCTGTAAAAGTTAAAATCAACTTGTTATATAAAGGAGAAGAATTGATAAATGAAATTAGTTGGTCATATGATACAGGTGTATTAACAAATCCACGTAATGTTTGGTCAATTTGTGGATCTTCAAAATTTTTCCATTCTGCCAATGAAATTTCGTTTGATTGAGAGATAAGACAGACCAATGTATTCAACGGATTGTTCCAGTAAGATATTTGATTATCATCGTGACTAGTAGACTCATTTTCATTAATATTAGTAAATATCAAAGATAAATTTGACATCAATTTTTTTATAGTGGTTAAATAAGCACCTTGACCTTGAGGATTCGCAACGTATAAATTACAAAGTTGAGTCAAGAATATCAAGTTTGCCTTAAACAAAGTCCATAATTTTTCCAGAGAATCAACATCCGTGTTTAATTGTACTGTCAAAGTTAATGCCCCAAAATATTTAACATTTGGAGAACTTTGCGGATTTGACAACAATTCATGAGCTACTTGTAAACCATGAGCAGACTTCTGGACGGCTTGTAAACTCTGCTGTATCTGGTTGACATCCTGGGATGTATGTGGAGAGTATAATTGCTCTATAAGCTATAATTTATCACAGTTTTTTCAACAGTGGAGAGTTAGTAAAAATTTCAAACAACATCAATTTTCATCAAAAATAAAATTCAAAAAAAAAACCATCATTGGGAAATATACATACATTGATAACTTCTTCAATACTACTCATTCGTTTAATAGATCAGTATGCTTCCACTCCTTGTATAGCTATTAGTGAGTACAATTACAATATAACAAATTTGACAATAAAGTAAACCATCACGAAGTTATAGTTGTAGTTTATCTGCAATTTTTCATCGAGCGATGCTTTCAGGAACTAGAAACATTTCGCCATAATGAGAGAAGAAATACATAATTTTTAAATAAGCCTAAGAATTTTAATGTATATTATATTAAGTTATATATGTTTATATGATCAATATAGTATTCATTGTGTTATCTAGACCTATTGTTCTTACTGTTTCACATATTATTTTTTTATTAGAAGGTGTCTCTGCATCAAAGCTGCTTAGGAGTCGCATTCCGTTTAACTCTGTATCGAAGATCAAGAGTTTGTGATTCAATTTGTCTATTTCTTTGGATCTAATAATTTGTAAAAGCTCAGTTAATGGCACTAAACCAGGTACTACATTTGGCAATGGGTGTATATTGACATTGTCTTTGAAAATTGTATCTTCCTCTATATCAGAGACATCTGAATCGTCTTGTGTTTGACCATTGATATTATGTTGTGTATATGGTATCCCCAGTTCCTTCAGCTCGGAAGCTGCCTCATTTGCGATATTCGCTGCTTCACTTTTAGCACCGTAAATATCCTCACAAATATTTTGAAAACTGTCTGATTCTTGTAATGATGGTATAATTGTAAGTTTCAACTTCCTGTTAATTTCAATTTCTCTATATGACTCTGTACTGCCTGGGGTAAACCGATATCCTGGATTTAGAGAAAAGAATCTACCACCTTTAATCATTGAATCAACTTGAGATAATGGTACATAGTTTCTATTGCAAACATCCAATAATTCACCTCCATATTTTCCTTTATAACTCATTTTAGAACAATCGTCAATGTAATATCCTAAATAATAATGTCCGTTTTTTATCTTACTAGTTATAGCCAGTTCACGTAATGCACTTACTTTACCTAAGGACCATTTTGCATAATCAGGATCCCATATGAAATATACAGAGGAAATACCACTTATCATAAAATCTGTAACTGCAAATGCTATCAGTTTGTTGTTGTAGTAGTAACACTCATGAGTAGGACCACGTCTCTCAATGTACTCATCATCTTTTAAGTTTTTCCAGTTATTCAATTGATCCCATTCTTCTTCATTTGCTACAACATCATCATCAGAAAATGGTGACTTACAAAGAAATCTTTCGAATGATTTAGGGTTGTGTTTGAAATCATTATGAATACTTTCCTGGAATCTGGCAAACAATTCATATTTTTCTTTTGTGTATACAGGAGGTTCAAAATGTGTTCTAAATGTAGTTGATGTCCTTTCCATTTGCTTTATTTCTTCGACAAATGTGAAGTGTTTGGTATGTGCATTTCTAGTATCTTGATGGGCAGCACTTACTTCTTCTGGATCATTGATATGCTTCTTGAATCTGGTTAAAGCCTTTTTCAACTCTTTATCCAGCTTAACCTGCTCTGCAGTAGTTCTTATTGTATATAACCTACAGCAGTTCCTTAACATATCACATTTGTATATAAAATGGCCCGATCTTCTGTAACCCATATTGCATAGTTTGTCATACATTTCTATACTCATCATCTCTGACTGGAATCCAATGGTGCTATTCGTCACAGTTAACCCATCCTCTTTCAATTCACTCCATGACTTCAAAGAGTAGTAGTTATCAACATTTTCTTTCGTTCCATGGCAATATCCACAGTTACTGGTTTCATCTTTGAAATATAATGGCCTAGTAATAATTAGCTTATCTGAAAAATCCATTTGATAAATATACCAGGGCTCTATTAATTAATACGTTATACGCTGATCAGTTTAATATACCTTTATGATACGCAATTGCGACATACAAAACAACTCACTATTGTCTATTTTTATTGAATTGACTTGTAATTTTTCAAGGTTAAAAACCACCAACTCTTAAAATAATGAAAAAGAATCAGATGTCTATTTTTAATGTTTATGTAGTCCATTATATAAAGGTATGTACTATTGATATGGTATTGTAAAGTTTATGTATATATGATTAAAATAGCTCTCTTAATTTCAGTAGGTCACCACAAGAGAATATTCCACTATTTGATATAAAATTTGAAGGTTCTAGTAAATTTGCTATTTTGATTAACTTCTCTTTGCCTTTACCGGATACCTTATTTTCTTCACATATATCTATTAACATTGTCACTAGATAATGTAGCCAAAGTAAGTTTGTTGTAGGTTCAAACTTTTTCCAAGATGGAGGATTTGGTAATAATTTTCTCATTAAATCATATATTTCATATTGATGATCATTTCGTCCTTGATAAAATATTGGGTGATCTAAACGGGTATAAAATATTTGACCGTCGTAATTAGACTGTAATCTACTGGATTTAAAATCACATATAGTAATATTACCCATTTTATCAATTAAAATATGATCATTTGTCAAATTTCTGTGTTCAAATGAAAATTTTGATTCCATGACATACAAAGCTGTAGTACATTGCCAGAAAATACTTAAAGCATGTGCCCAACTAGATAATGTTGTTTTCGAAAGTGGGGAACCATTATCTTTTAAAAATAACATTAAATACAGGTTATCATCATCAGAAGTACTAGAAGGAGAAGTGTTTTCTCTGTAAACATATGATTGAAGTAATAAGGGGAGACCCATTGTACTTTTGCATAATCTTGTAGTCACCAATTCTTGTAGACACATGTCTTTAGAGTAAGAAGCATCTTCGAAAGTAGCGAGAGATAATTTCTTACAAATCACAGATTCAGAAGTTTTATCATCGATAAATCTCCAGACATGATTACTTAATTGTTCTCTAGCAGATGTTAAAACGTAGAGTTTTTTCCTTGATGAGGTTAAATCATTTTGGTCCATGATATATTTAACATCACAATATTCTAATATATGTTGTAACATATTATTATCATAGTCTTCTTTAACAATTGGTACAGACGATGTATATGATTGTAAAGACATCAAAGAATTTGAATTTTGTAATTTTGTTTTGATTTTATCACGAGAAGCTTGGTCTGGTATTGGTAATGAAATTTGAGGTTTTCCTGCCACTGATGAACTGTTTCCTTGAATATTAGTAGTACTGCTTTTACGTCTTAATTTTAATTTTTGCAATGATGAATGTGAAGTTTTGTGTTTTAACCCGTTTAATGATAAGTTAGATGTCGATGATTTTTTCATCAATGAATGTTCTGAAAGATCAGAATTTTTGTTAGCTGATGAAAAAAGATTTGACAAAGAATTTTTTTGTTTTAGTTGACGCTCAGGAATATTATTTCCATCACTCAAATCATTGATATTTAATGATCTCATTGAACCTGACTTTGATAAGCTTCCATCTTTCTTCCAAAACTTCCATTTAGAGTTTGTAGATGAGTTAGATATAGTTTTATAAACGGTAGGTGTATGAGGATGTGTTGCAAAATTTTCCTTTGGAATACTATTTGGATTTAAAAACATCGAATGACGTTGTTGGTTTAACATTGAATTATTGTGATTAACAATTGGGCTCAATGGAGTTCTAGGGGACATGTTTTTCCCAGTCTTTACATCTAGATTTTGTTTGTTATGATAAAAGCTTGGAGATTTCTTCATTTTATTTTCTTTATCTTTAAAATCAAGAGTATCATCAGTTATAGCAATCTTATTGAATAATTGTCTTAAAGAAGAACCAGTCGAGGACCTTTTCAAAGAAGGAATCTTAATACCACTACTAGTATCACTTGAACTAATTGTACTTGCCATAGAAAGTCTTTTAATCGAATGGCTAGAGTTTTGAGTATGTTTATTTGGGGAATTACAATTCTCTTTATTACTGTTGCTTGACAGCAAATTACCATTTGAGGATAATGTAGACCACCTTTTCTTGGAAGAACTAGAAGAATGGTTTGAAATAAACGACCATCTCTTCTTATCCTTGCTAGCCACACTAGTAGTGTCCTTGACCCTCTCCAATCTCTCTTGTATAACGTGCCCTACAAGCTTCTCGACATGAGAGTTCACTGGTGAAATTCCATCACTTTCGTTATCTGAGATAACCATTGCAATGAAGTTCTTCCCCGGGGAGAGTTCTGATATAGATAATGAACTATCCATGGAAATGATCTAGTTTGTCTCTTTTGATGCTCTTCTCTACCAGAAGAGTCCCTTCTATCACTTCAATTGCAATTCCATATCCATTTATCACTTTCTTTTATTTAAAATGATGGCTTGTCAGAATCTGATCTCATTCCTAAAGCGTTTTCCATTGTTTACATTTGCCGTTCAACATGACCATGTTTGTTATTGTTTAGGTGACAGTAATTAAAACATGTTAAACATATAGATAAGATGAACTTGTATCAGCTCTTTTAATATAGACCAAATGAAAATATTGATTTCATTTAGTAGCTCTCTTATTTCAAGAACTTTTTCTGACCCAATATAGGAAGTCATAGCTAATAAAACACAATGTCAAAAAAGAACACGAAAATTTAGCAACAAGAAAAATACACTGTCATATTGAACTGAAGTTGCATCGTTGATGTATATAAGGTCCAATTGACTATATTATTTGCGTTTACATCAATATATACTTTCTAGTTAAAATTTACTATATAATATATGGTTTTTTAAAGCCTAATTACCTATTTCTAAGCTTATTATTGATTGTAAAATTGTTCTTCTCTAGATACCAGAAAATAATTTCTTGAAACGATAAGCAACATATGGCCTTTAATCCAAGTATATAGTGTAGTTCTTGCATGTATATTAATTACTTGTTGAAGCACATTACAATACTTCCTAGCAGCAGAAAAGCTCTTTTTTTTTTTAAGTAGTGTATACTTTCTTGCTATTTTCATAATAGAGAAAATGTTGCTATTTTAAATGTTTTAAAAAGAGAATATAACATAGCTGTTCTTATTTTAGGAATTACCAACTAGATACTGAGTAGAGGAATAAACCTCAATATGTGAAAAGCAGAATTATACATGTTCATGTACCTTCAAAATTTCATTTGAATGAAATTTTGAAACATATAAAAATAGGTCAACTAATTATTTTAACCGTTAATAATGTTGATCTTCTTGGTATTGTATTAACCAACCATAACCATACAATCAAACGACAATTAATTTAAAAATGAGTAATTTAGGTGAAAGAACTAATAAAATGTCTAAAGGAATACGCAAAATGCAGAGAGAGATAATGAAAAATAGCAAAACATGTACTCTTGCGAAATACACACGTAATTTTAATAATTCTGTAATCCCAAAAACAGATTATACTGGTAGTAATGAGACTAGTAACTCCAAAACACTCAATCTGACAAATACAAAACGTACTTCGGGAAGTTGGGAATCTGATATCACTAATACTTTTGAAGACTCTATGAACATTTTAAACCAGACTAAACAAAGTAATAGTAATACCAATTCAAATGATAGCTTAGTGAATTTTGATTCTCAATTGAGTTTCGAGAAATCAGAAGTTACACCAACAAAAAAACCACATTCTTCTTTACTAAAAAAACTTTTAAATTCATATAGTAATTTAAATAGTTATGAAAGTATTCCCACTCTTCCAATCACTAAGAAAGTTCGTTTTGACCTAAGTGACTTAAGTTCATCAAAACACTCAACTTCATCTAGTGTGTCCTTATGTACACTTCCACTTGACGGCCAATTACCAAAACCTGTCGAATCAAAACCTGTCGTTTCAATTACTGAAGGTGAAATTGATAACTATAATGCCTTTGAAGTAGTTGATGGTATATATAAACAGTCGAATTTTGACCTTGGTGCTGAAGAAAGTTCCTTAGAAGATGTATTATTAATAGATGACTCTATTGATAATACTATGTCATCTATTAATTCAGAAGTAGTCAATGAAGAATATCAAAAAACTGTACATACCCAAGGGAAATCTTTTGATGTCAATGATGTCAATAAAGTATTCAAAGTATTGACATCCATCCCTTATAATTTAACACCATTGACAAAGATTGATCATTATTCACAAGGTGAATTAAACGAAGTTGTACCTGAAAAATCTGATACAAGGAGTCAAATACAATATGAAATTCCTACGATTTTAGGTTCAAGAATTAATTAAATGTTGATTTCAAATGAATATATATATAATTGACAATCATAAGTTTTATAGTTTTCTATGTCATTTATAAGTTTTATATAAAAAATAAATTTTTGGGAGTATTAATTATATTTACTAAACTTAATAAATTATTTGGAATATAGATTTTATATATTTAAGATAGTATGCAATTTTTTTAGTATTTACAGGTACCCATTGCAATAGATATCCGGAAGATATATGATATTTTGAATTATACAATAAAACTGTCGGTTAAACGAAAGTATTCTTAAGAGATAAATCATTTCCGCAGCGTTTTCTTAATCTTTTAATAAATTCAGATGCCGTTTCAACCTTGAACCCTTCATATTGTAGTGAATTCACTTTTATGCTAGATCCACCAACACATTTTATCAGTATAACTTTAGACTCTTCATCATAAATGAAAGTGCCGGGATTCTGTAAACTGTCTACGGAATTCATAATAATTTTAACATCATGTAATAAAATTCTTTTCAATTTAATAACATCTTTTATTTTTGCTTCTTTGAACGTGTATACTGGGCCAAGGGTATTCAGTTTATTTAAAATTGTGGAAGCTGTATCATTTTCCCATGAAATTTCCTTCATATTTGTAGTAATTTTTGGTGCATAACTTGCTTGAAAATTTGAGCCTTGTTGTGAATGTTGGTACTGATTTTTATCAAGATATATTCCATTGTTAATAACTTTTGATAATAATGAACCTCCAATTACCCCTAGTTGGTCCATAAGTATGGCTGTTTTAGGCGGGGTATATTCTTGAAACGTAGATATTAATCCCTTGGCAAGCAGTTCTTCAGTAAGAATTGGAGAACTCTGAGCAACAATGGAACCATGATCGAATTTTTCAGGATGTAATGTTTGAATAGTAACACCAGTATATTTCTCATTGTTTAAAAGTGTGTACTGAATTGGTGATGCACCTTTATAGCGAGGTAAAAGAGAAGGATGAATATTTAAAGAATAATCAATAGTATTTAACAAGTCAGAGGGAATTAATTTACCAAATGAAACGGCAATGATCATATTAATATCTTTCAATTGTTTCAGATCTAGCATATCCTGTTTAGTATCACAAAGAATCGGATCATTAAGACCTAACATCTTCGTTGTACTGACTATTGGGGTTTGTTTCAAAATAGATTTTTGTCTACCACACCATTTAGGACTACGTGTAACCACATGGATATCCTTGACTTTACCTGAACCACCATCCTGAATTAATTTTAGAGCTTTTAATGAATGACAACTGAATTCATCACTACCAAAGAATAGTATATTCAATGGAACAAGGTTTACTTTACTGTAAAACCGTGCATGTTCACTTCTAAACCTACAAAGGCCCAACGAGAACCTCATATATATAGACACACCGATGACTCCCTTGAGATTATAGCAACAGGCTCTGCTGAGGTATGTTTGCCTTTCATCAATATAGATGCAGTTATTTTATCTCTTACTAAGTTAAAGAAACCTTTCAAATGATAAAGTTTCTGTTTAAAGGTTCTTATTGTTTGCTAATTGATCATGTGACAGAATCATATTGGGAGTAAAATCATCAAAACATGTTTTGGAACTACTGATACAACACATTCACTTGGACTGTTCAATATATACTCATAAAATTGTTTATGATATTTCCTTTATGTAGAATATAAATACATTTATATGTAAATTTAATGATATATCTCCTTGCACTATTCCTTTATAATACATTCAGATCACCCTTGTTCTTGACCAAAAAATGGTAATGAGGTACGGGAAACTGGATATACAGCTTCTACAATTGCATGCTGGGAAATATTATACATTCATTGGTTTGAAGGTGTATTATATTGGCATAATCGCACACATTTCCTTTTATATTTACTTGATGGTTGTTATGCCATTTCGTGTAGTATGACTGCTCATCGGGATATCAAATTTGAATCAAAAAGCTTTAAAACTGAGATGAGGAAGCCATTAATGAATTGAAGATGTAATCTATTTCCGTAGGGATAGTGTAACAAAGTTAAGAGTCAACTACCACTGGTTGCTTATATCAATAGCATTTACGTACATTATATAGTACGTTTTATAGAGCATAAAGCATGTTGCCTCGAAACCGACCGATTGGTATTCAGTTGGGGCTAGGAGTTCAAAGTCCAGCAGTTTATACGGGTTCTAATAACGATTCTAAATGGTTGAAAAGTACAGATAGTAAGCTTTCAAGAGGTTTATTGAATTTGCATGTTATTTCTGATGGTGTTGTGGTTAACCCTTCTAGTTTAGTGGAAAAAAATGAAGATGAAAACGATGACTTCTTAGATGAACCGGATAGTGATAGTAGTGGTTATGATTTTTATGATGAAGATGAATTTAAACACTGGAAAGATATTCTAGTAACTAAAATGAATTGGAAAGATCTTTCACCAGTGATTCCGGATAAGTTCCAGATATTTTCTAAAGTGAATTCAACTCATGATAAAGATTATGATGCTGATAATATTGCATCAATCACTCTAAATGATTATGTTCCAGGTAAACTGATATCTGATATTTCAGGAGTTTCAAGCGTTATGGCTAAAAACATGCATAAAATACGGAGAAAACAAAGGGAAATACCTAGTATGGATCCAACCATCAATAACCTGTTTGAAATAGGAAAGATACAAACAGCTTCAGATTTACGTAATGGGAAAGATCCAAATCAAATAATTGCTTATTGTAGTGGGAATTCAAAATCAATTTTGAGTATAGCTGTAATGGGGAAAGCAAATAATAATTCAAATTTAGCTTTAGATACCCTCCCTGCTTCGCAATGGCTAATAAAAAACCAAAATAAGATACAACATATTCCTGTACGCTCTTCAATAAAGCATATAGTCTTTTCTAAGTTATCAGATGTATTAGGTAGATCATCTGATTTATTAGGTATTATCACTGAAAGTTCCATACAAATAATAAAAATAAATAATATAAACTCAATAACAGGAAAAATAACATATTCTACATATACTCCAATTCGTTTTTCAGAATTGGGTGATTTCCCATTTGCTGATTTAGCATTCAATCCATGGGATACACAGGAAATAGCAGTAATTGATATTCGAGGTAATTGGGCTGTTTGCAGAATACCAAAAACTGTTAGAAGCACAAACAAAATTGTTATATCTCAGGATGTCAGAGGTTCAATTTTTGATCCAGAAGAATTATCAAATTGGAAGAAAATTGAATGGTCCTCGAAGTTTACAAGGTTGTTGATATTTGATAGATCAAAATTAATTGAACTCGACTTTCAACAAGATTGGCAGGTCGAGGTCGTACAAGCTAAGACATGGTCAACGTTAAGAGATTATAAAAGAATTAACGAAACTTTCGGTGTTTTACTGACCTCTAAAGAATTAATTATCTTAAATTTAAATAATGCTAATGACGGTGTCAGAAGAGAACTCTCTTGGAAACATGATCTGAATTCAAAGGATAATACTTTAAAATTTTCGTTTCAACTTTTAAAAGAAAATGAACATTCGAAAATCATAATTTATATATATTCTGCAAGAGATGCCAAAGTTTATGTTCACAATTTTTTTATTTCTATTAATAATGAATTAATTCAATCTTCTGTTAATTCTACTATTTTAAAAATCCCTGAAATTAAAAATGGTATTCAAGATATTGCTTTTGTTGATACTTCTGATGAATTTGAAAATATAAATATGTTAGAGGAAAGTGATATGCCATTTACTGAGAACTTCAAAACGACAATTTATATTAGGGAGTATAACAGTGAAAGTATTCATTGTTACGGAATAAGTAATTCTTCGGATATTAAAAAAATCAAAAAGAAACATGTCCATTTTTTCATTGAAGGTAATAAAACATCAGAAGCCTCAAATGATGATAATGTTTTATCAGACAATATTATTAAACTTCTAAATAAATTTAATACCAGAATGAAAGAATTACAAAATTCAAAAATAGATGAAAACGATATCTATAAAATTTTTCAAACATTTGGATATGAATTATCCAATACTATGAATTCATTTATTGATGCCTGGAAAAATAAAGGTCATTCCCAAATATCGAGACCTTCATTAAAACAATTAATTGATGTGCCAAATTCATCAAATAATATTTCTGAGTTTGATTCATTCTTGCAGCAATTTATCGAGCACTTCAGTCAGGGAAATTTAAATTTCTCGTCATTACCTACTGTTTTAAGCTTACTGTTGCATGAAAAGACCGATAATATTGATCTTTTTTACAATAAATTACTTCAGTGTTGGGATATAATTACCAACTCCTCGGAACTGTTTACAAAAGAAGTAGTTAAAAGCATTATCTGGAGCAATATACGATTTTATAATAAAGCTGATTTAGACATATTAGAGAATAGTTTAAAAGAGAAACTTAATGATCCTTATCTAAAAATTATCGATACATGGGATATGGATGAATCTGATATCAATACTGAGGCAGAAGGAATAAACTCGTTCTCCAACACACCTTTTAACAGTCAACCTCAGTTTTCCTTTAAAAACCAAACACAAATCCCTACAATTAAATCCTCACAACTGGGCAAAAAGTCAAAGAGAGGCATATCTTCCAGCATTGGTGGCAGGGTTTCTAAACCGTCAAGGAGGAATCCACCATCATCACAAGCTAGGATCGAGCAAACTTCTTCATTCCTATCATCTCAACCTCCTACTTTGCCGGATACAATGACACCTGCATTCTCATTAATGCAACCACTCGTCCCAACACTATCACAAACACCAGCATCTCAGTCTTCCCAAAAAACAAAGAAAAAGAAGAAAAGGGTTGGTGGATTTGGATAATGTTTTGTCTGCATTTAATGTATCATCATCCCCACTAAAATTTTATAATATATATATATATATTATAATACCTGCATAAATATTTATCGGAAAAAAAATAAATATTATTTATTATACTTAAACGAAATAGTTTAGATTATTTATAATAACTGGTTACTAATCTACCAGCGTGTATTGTTACAAATTATGTTTATATATCTTTTTTTATAGATGTATGTGTGTAAATGTTGATCACTAGGAAATATATATTCCTCTATTTCATATGGGAATTTAGGTATTCAATCTCTTCCTTCAAACTTGCTTCTTCAACACTTTTCACTAATTCCTTGGTACATTTTGCAACATCAAATGCAATACCTGCTAGCCTTTGTTTGAAATGTTTATCAGCATAATCTGAGTCATTGGCCTGCAAAATAAAGTCGCCGTCGTCCTTTAATTCACACAAAGACGTCATTCTTCTTTTACAGTCTGACAAACTTTGTACAACCCAAGTACCATGCTCTTTCAAGTTTGCATTACGACTTTGATTCATTGAAATACTTGTTGCTTCTACCATTTGGCGAATTACTTGATTGATAGCATTCGATCCCTCACGTAATTTTCCTTTAGTTGATTGAGTTTGTTTAATAGAACTTAGCAATGACTGAATGGTGGAAATTACTTCCACAGTTTGATGCTCTAAATATAATAACAATTCGGATAGTGTGTTATCCGGGTTCTCAATGTCAAAATCATCTACATTAAATTCCATTTCACTTTCTGTATCTATCTCGGAATCACTTTCATCTTCAGTATCGGTATTAGTTTCATTTTCCGAATTACTATTATTAGCATTTTCAACAGCAGCTATTTTCGGATTTGTATTGATAATAGGAGATGAATTTAAATCTTCCTGCCCAGCAGTATCGGTATTATTAATAACCAAATTGTCGTCATTCACTGCCACTTTCGCTTCCTTTTCTAATATGTTAGGTGATCCTTTAGGAAGTTCTTCTGCCTCTTCAAATGCCATCTTCATTTTATTTGTAATTTTAGATGGGGTTGGGACATATTTATTTCCAGATGTATCCCTTCTCTGGATACTTCTGGGGTTAATAGGAAATTCGCGATCTTGGGCGTTATTAGAATTCTTTGTGTCGAGTTCTAAGGAATTAGTGTCTTCTTTTAATGGTAACTGTTCTTCTTTTTTAGGAGAAGCAACTCTAAACCCAATACCAACAGCGCTGTCGAATTTTTTCATTTTATCAGTAAAACTTTGAGATGATCCATTATTGTTCTCAAATAGAGAAGAACTATTGTTACTGGTTTCTTTCCTTTCCTTCTTTAACTCACTGGTATCAATGTTTGGATTTTCGAAAAAATTATTAGTCTTCTTTTCATTTTTATTATCATTGAAGGATTCAGAAGTTTCAATTGTATCATCAACATTTCCTTTACTGGATATATCAGTATCTTTCCGACTTTCCTTACTTGACTCTAACTCAGGTGAATTTGAATTAATAATTGTGATTTTAGGTAATTTTTCATTATCAATAGGTGTTTTTAATTCCTTAACTTGGATTCCATTTGACGGAAGGGACTTTTTCATAAGTGGAGATGTAGGAGTAACCATTTCCAGTGGTTTTGTTTGAATAATTTTGGTTGGATCTTCTTCGGTAGGCTGGGTTGACACATTCGTATCTATGTTGGGTATTATCTTTAAAGTCCTCTTTTCTATAATTGGTGTCATTCTTGGGGGAATATCTCTGGAAGTTGGACTGTTTGAGTTTGATTCTGAGTTTAACAATCTATGGTTTTTCCTTGTATCAATAACTGAAGATGAAAATAGACCTGCGCCTGATATATTACGAGTTGATAAAGATAGAGGTGAATTCATGCTAGCTTTTTGGATAATTTTTAATGGTTTAACTGGGGATGGCTCTTCTTCTTCTTCAGCTTCATTGTTACCATTATGGGCTTCTTTATCCATGGTATTGATTCTGTTCAATGAAATATCACCCACTTTTTGTGATAATATATTAGAACCATAGGATATGTCAGCAATTGAAATATCATGTAGATCTGAAGTATTGGATGTAGTCTGATCCGAAGTATCGTTGTTACTTTGATTAATATATTTATTCATAATAGATGTCTCCGTGTTGGATCCCACATCATCCTTCAACTTAGTGTGACTCATTAGATTGTACACTGAAAATGCCAATTCAGTTATAGAGGCCTGTATAGTTACTTTTGGTAAGAGTGGTCCATATACAGAATAATATCTTACTGATGTAATTAAATGTGATAGTGATGCTTTTAGTAATATAATTGGATCTTTGAAAATAGGTAGGTTTGCATGCATTAAAATCCGATTGATTACATTTGAGACCTGAAATAACGTTTCAAATAAATGTTTACCAATGTTTTCATTATCTTCCAGAATCAAATGTTCATAAAATAAATTGAATAATCCATATAAATGATGTATTAATTCTATCGGTATGTAACCATCCCTAGAAATATATTTGCGAATTGAGTTTTTATCCAAAGGATATTTACTAGATAATATTTGAACTAAATCTTTCGAAGATGACATGTTCGACATTCCTTTTGATAGCCTAAATTCAGACATTGTTTGTCTCAAATTTTCATTTTCAATAGATAAATTGCTTATTTGGTTACTCAATAATGTAATTTCTTCCTTATAATTTTTATCGTATCCACCACTGTTTTTTTGTAGCATATATCCTTTATTAGCAGCAGTTAATCTTTCATTCTCATTTTTCATTTTACTTAACTCACTTGTTAGAGTATCTATTTGTAATAATAAGTGTTCATCTGCGACAGGTATATCCGGTAAATCTAAAGCTTTACTTGTCGAGAACATTGATATATCACTTGGGTTGTCCACATTTTTTTCAATCGGTACGTTGACGTCAGGTACTATCCTCTGTACATCAAAATTATCAGAAAAACTATTCATTCCTGTACTGTCATTTCCTTCTGAATTATTATGTAGGTTAAGTGAATCGGCCCCTTTTGATATTCCAACAGGAAGTTCTTCTTTCTCCTGGTCGCTTTCTTCATCTGATGACCAAGCCATAGAAGCTTTCTTTGGAATAATCTTAGATTCTTGTAATGATGAAGTGGGTTCAATAAAATTCAAAGTAGGGGCCTCATGATTTATCATATTCTCCGTAGGTAGTTGTAGCTCATCGGGAATACTTTCCGAACTAGGGTCATTTATTTTAGTATCCAATCCTCGTCTCTTAATTTCATATAGAATATCATCGACAAGATCATTAAACCTTGTTTGAGATAGGTTTGCTAGTTTTTGTCTTGCCTGGTTCCTTTTCAAATGGAAATTTGGCTTCGGAAGTAAATAATTAGGTTTCGTTTGGTCCTCACTTATTCTCCTGTTTAATTCATCAAATACATCTGTGCTCAATTCATAAAATTGCAGCAGCGAAAGCTTAACTAGTTTGGACCTTGCCTTTTGTGCTCTTACAGACTTAGATCTATCATGTTGAATGCCGGTCACGTTGAAAAATGTCTGTAAAGATTGATAATATATGCTAATATCTCTGCGATGAGTTGCAGAAAAATCTTCAACTCCAGTCATCGTGTACCTAACTGGTTTGACAGCAATATGGCTGATTGTGGTAAACAAACTTATAACAATTAGACTATCAATTGTAAGAATTCAAAGGTATAGTTTTTTAAATGCATCTCACCTATCGTTAACATATTAATTTTTTTTTTTCAGTACTCTCTAGCCTTCGAACGAAAAGCAAAACAAAGTTCTTACTACGTCAAGTGTGATTTTGTTTTAAGCAGAAATACAAGTTGTGTTACAACTATTAGAGTTGTTGAACAATTTACAGTCATGATTCAAAACACTTCTCATTCCTTTATTCTAAATCATATGGTAATGAATTTTGACAGAGGTTAGGAAAGAAAGTTTGTCGACAGATAATATGTTTTAGTGAAAAGAAGAAGCTTCTTTCAAATTATGAAAAAGAGATTACAGATAAATTATACAGTATATTTGGCGATACAATTGAAAGCAAATAAGTAAAATAAATATTTTTATAATACAGTTTTTCTTTAGTTATTAAAAATTTAGTTAATTACATGTACATTTAAAGTCTACTAATAAATATGAAAATAAAAAAATGTAAAAAAGGGGCGAGCTGGGAATTGAACCCAGGGCCTCTCGCATATTTGAATTTACACCCAAAGCGAGAATCATACCACTAGACCACACGCCCTTAATTTCTGATTTTTTTGAGATTTAAAATAATTACTTGATTGAATATCATATCATGTGATTATAATTTTAAGCTAAATAGATTATATCAATGTATTGTAGAAAGAAGCATTAACGTTATAGAAATACTAGAGTTATATTATGACTATGATTCTACTTGTTGAATCGGAATGTACGAGAATATTCGCATCTATCGTATATGTTCTAGTATTAAGATTATCCATAAAAAGGAAATTTTTGTACTATCATAAAATATTTTAGAGCAAACCGTATTAAGAGAAAACATGAAACATCTCGTCGACGACATTGTTTATTGTCGTGGACATCTCAATATGATACCTCGATATCGAAGGGGTATTTTCTATATAAACCCTCGAATACCAATGATACTTATTTACTATCCATATTATTACTAATGAATCTCTAATAGAAGAGAAAGAGAAGAACTAAAGTATATAATAATTTAGGCATACATTTTTCTTATTACTCATTATTTAATTACTCACTGACGATCTCGAAATATTAAATTGTAAATACACTACTATTGATCACTACTGGAAGTCGGATTCAATATAGGTAGAAAATAGTATATTGAATTAATTGAATAATGCATAAGATAGTCCCTAGTTGTGAAAACGCAAGAACAATTCGATTTATTAGTAATCTTAACAACCATGTTAATTGCACTCTCACCAAATATTATTATAGTACTCAGTACTCTTTAGAGTAAAGTGGAGTTCGACAGTTTTTTTCTATAATAATTACTTACTGTATATTAAAGCCTTGTTATAATTCCAATCATGAACAATTATGATAGCAGCTACTCATATATTGAACAAAAGCAATACTATTGAGCCTTAGATTAGTAAATGTTCAAAATTAAAATAGTACTTAGATCCGAAGTACGTAACCTGGAGATAAACCCATCAAGAATGAATAATATATTTTGTGACACGTTACGGTCTTTAGTAGAGTATTCAGTAATTATGAATCAATTGCATTAAACAAATTATATCGTATGAATTGTATGTCCCGTTTGAAGATAAAGTCAATCCGATTATAGTGTAATAGATACTATTTGAATTATATCGTTTTTCCATATTTATATTGGCTGTGAAACTTGCAATAAAATCAGGGAAGTTATCCAATGGTATGGTACGGTATGGTATGGTATTTTGTAAATCATTGGTGAAATGGTGAGAGTATGAGGACTTCTATAATACATTTGATATATTTAAAAAATATAAATCATTAAAGAATTTTCATGTAATATTTATGACATTCTCAATCATGAATAAAAACTTCAATTAACTATTCGTTTTGCAAAACCTCTTTATGAATAATTTTAATAAAAACTAACAGTGTTGGGTTTAATATTTGTTCTGTATCTAGTAAGAGAATATAGTTTATTCGATTAATCGGATGTGATAATACTCTACTTCTTCTCCATGATGGATATGCTTCTATTAGAATATCTCATCTTCAAAACTATTTTCCTGATTATTGACCGATCATTCCTTCTACATATCAGTATAAGCGCATATACATCTTATTTTCACCCCTTTCAATAAAAAAAGTGCTATAGTTCCATTTAGTAACATTTTCTTATTTGAATGAAATATTCTTAAGAGAAGAGAAGTAATATATTTATACGGTATAACATTACGCAATAAAATCGAATATGATCGAAATCTGGGCGAAAAAAAAAATACTGCCATCCCCTAGAATCGAACGAGGGTTTCATCGGCCACAACGATGTGTACTAACCACTATACTAGGATGGCAATAATATATGTTTCGGTTGTGAAAATGATTGAACTATGAGGAACACACCGATGCACAGTTTTTTTTTTAAAAATATTTATTAAGTTAACATATAAACTAACAATGTTCTCAGTAGTTTTCAAGTTGGTATTTATAATATGTAGAAATAAAAATTAAGTAACTTTTAAAATGCTTTTAATTAAATAGTACACTAATGATAAATACAATATTTAAAAGAAAAATTTGAATATTATTAAAGAACTAAAATTAAATAATTGACATAAAAAAGAGGGGATATAAAAGAGTAAATTGAAAGATATACTCAAATTTTTTAAAAAAAAGGTAGTAACAATATGAACTTGGGTATCAATTTAATAATCTAATTGATATGATTTGCTTTCAGGTATAAAGCTTTCTGAGTCAGTTTGCTTATATTGAATATCTGATGAAGTTGGTGACCCTTGTATATTTGAATCAACTCTTCCCATCTGTATTGGTGGAGTCATCATTGATCCTGATGGTGGTGGTGGTGGCATTGGATATACCATCATATAAGGTTGATTACCAGCAGACCCTTGTGAAATCATATTATGATTCATTGAACCCATTGGATAATGCATAGGATGATAATAATAAGGTTGGAAATAGTATGGTTTTAATGGTTCATTAAATGACATGCTATTGTTACGTTTATAATATTTTTTTTTATTATGACTATTATTATGATTATTTGTATAATAATAGTTATTATAATTATTATTATTTCCAAAACCACCTTGTTGTTTAGAATTTGTACTTGTTGTTGTACTACCACTACTACTATTATTATTATTATTACTATTATTTTGTAAATTACTCAAACTGCCAGCAGATGAATTATTATAAGTAGTAGTTGATCCAGCTTGTTCACCAGATTCAGAAACTTCAGAAGTTGTATCAGTAGTATTTGTAATTGTTGTTTGATTACTTTCATTTTCTGGTTTATAGTTATAATTTCTTGTTGAACCCCAATTTGTTGGTAAAGATTTTTTCCTATACGAATATGGATTTTTTAAATATGGTAAATATGAATTCATATCATATTCATTTAAACCTGGAATTGGTTGTGGTGGTGGTGGTGGTAAGTATGACATCATTTGATCATTTTCAATCATTGATCTTCTTCTATACATATTTATTGGTGGTGGTGCCAAATTAAATTGTGGACCAGTAAATGGTTTTGAATTATTTTCATTAAAATAATTGCTTGATCTTCTAAAATTTCTTCTACCATGTAAACCACCAATTTCTTTATATTGTACATGCATTGTTTTATTTAAAAAAATTGCATGATTTTCTCTTTCTAATGCAGCAGCGGCAGCTTCTTCAGTATCATACTGAATAAAAGCAAATACATTTGTTGGTTTAATAATTAAATTAATTTCAATAATATCACCATGAGTAGAAAATCTTTCAGATAATGTATCTTTTGTTGTAGTTGGATCCAATTGACCAACAAATATTGATTTTTTATCAATAGTTGCTATTGGATGATCTATAAGATCTTCACAATAATTTTCTTCCGAATCGACATCATCATCCTCGTCGTCATCATCCTCGTCGTCTTCATCATCATTTTCATCATTTATAACTTCATCATTTTCAGATTCTGAATTTTCTTGTGTATCATTTTCTGATAATGAATCAGTTTCAGAATTATATTGAATTAAATCTTCATTATCATCTTTATCAATAATATTAACATTTTTATTCTCATTTCCATTATTATTGATAGATTTTTTATTTTTCAAAATCTTATTATTATTATTATTATTTATTTTAATTTTATTATTATTATTATTATTTTTGTTTTTATTTGATGATGCTGAAAATAATAAATTAAAATGTTTTGGTACATTAATATTTTGTACCCATTCAACATCCCAATTTGAATCACTTCTTAAATTTGCAAAAGCTCTAATTGCATCATCTCTATATGCAAATTGTACAAACCAAGAATTTCCATTTGAAATTGGATAATTATATCTTTTAATATATTGATTATTTTCTCTATTTGGTACTAATTGTTCTAATTCACCAAATGATTCACACATTGAAATAACATTTAAATATGAAATTGTTGATAAATGTGTTACAAATAATGTTCTATTAACTTTTGCAGGTTCACAACGTAAAATTCTACCATTTAATATCGAACCTTGTGCTTTCTTCAATGCTTTTTTAGCATCTTTATCATTTGTATATTGTACAAATGCATATGGTCTATTTGCTGGATCACGTAATACTTTAACTCTTGCTAAATTACCATAATTTTTAAAATTTTCTGTTACAGAAACGCATAATTCATCATCAGATAATGATGCAGCTAAACTTGCAACAAATACACAAGATGATGGTCTACCACGGAAACTAACATTTAAATTATTCTCATCATCAGCACCATTGTTACCAACAACAACATTTTCTTTGTCATTGTCATTGTCATTGTCATTGTCATTGTCATTGTCAATGTCATCTTTTTTATCTTTTATAGTATCTTCATTTATCATCAAATCTGTAAATACTACATCGATGTCACTACTATTTAAAATCTGATCATCAGATTCAATTACTCGTTGCATAATTATTATTATTAATTTGAATATATGCAATAACAATAATAAGGGGAAGATAAAAAAAAAAAGTAAAAAAATAAAGGAGAAAATACACTAAAAACGCAATATATAGTTTTTATTTTCTGTATACCAAAATAACACAGAACAAAAAAATTAATATATTAAAATCAATTAAAGAAGAAGAGAAAGAAAGAAGGGGACAGTGCAGAGAGAGAGATAAAAACCTCAAAACTCTTGTCCTTTATATACATCAAGAAAATCCTTTTCTCCCTAAGATCCTAGTTTTTTTTCCCAACTAACAAATAAAGACCACAAAAATAAAAATAAAAGCAAAAAACACACACAACAATAATCAATTGTTTAATTAATTAATTGATATTTTTCTGATTTTCAGTTTAGACTTGCCACAAAATATTTAAAAGTAACTTGACAATCCCTCTCTCCCACTAGTTCCAGTTACTCCAATATATTCTGTCTGGTCCATTTACTTTTGGGTTCTCACTCTCACTTTCCCACACCAACTCTCTTACAACCACAAAAAGACAACAATGGATTGGATTTGCGGCTGGCGGCTAATTTCTTTATTTTTATTTTTATTTTAATTCTCTTCTGTTCTGTTCTTCGCCTGTCTTTGTTCGTTTTTGTGATCCACATCGAACAAACTTGGCGCACCGCCAGTTAAAGTTAAGATAGATAAGTTAACGGAAATTTATTGGTGTCGTTGCAAATGACAGCAGACTGCGATTGCATAGTCCTTTAAACTATATTATATTATATTATATTATATTTGTTCCTGTTCATATAGCCGCGGACATACATTAGCACAGTTTTGCCATCAAGGAAAATCATTTTCTCTCTTCTTTCACTACGTTATATTATTAAAGTCATATTTTGCCCCTCCCCTTTTCCATCATTACTACGGTAAACACACTATTGTTGTTTTGTTGTTAGTATCATTTTATCTTCTTTTCCATACTGAAATTTTAAATCACTGATCGTTGTATGCCTGTTTAGGTTTTATTACCGTTTTTGGTTGGCTGGTTGGTTGTCTAATTTTTGTTTTTTTTACCTATACTGTTTCATTCTTTCTCCGCGTTTTTTTTACTCTTTTAGTTTCTGGAGATTTTACTTTTTGACAAGATTTGCGTTGTTACGCGTATCATGGGGTGGGAAATGATTAAGGAAGATCTTTTTTTTTTGTGGTTTGGTTGAATTTATTTTGTTTATTTATTAGGACTTACTTACTTACTTACATTCATTTATTTATTTATTTATTGGATTTTTTTTTATATATTTGGAATTTTTGGTATTTGGTTGTATAATTAATTAATTATAGTATTATATTATTGTATTATAGTTATAAAGTTATAAAGTGTGTAAGTTAATTAATCTAATGCTGTTGGAGCAATACTTTCGTAATCATCTTCATCATCATCATCTATTTCCATATCATCGTATTTATCACCTGCATTGATTGTAGGTTCATGGTTTGGTAATACTTCTAATGTTTCAACGGTTGTCTTAGTGTCATCTTCATCATTGCGTGTCTTCTTTAATACTACTTGAACATCTTCTTTATCTTTAATTTCATGTCTTAATATTCTTATAGCTAATTTATTCAAAATTTCATTTTGAATTAATCTGTTTAATGGACGTGCACCCATATCATCAGAATATCCATATTTTGATAAGAAATCTTTAGCTTCTTCACTAACAATCAATTTATAATGTTTATCATTCTCTTCAAACCTTTCTTCGATTTCTTTCAATCTGATATCAACAATCTTATGAATTGCCTTTCTTGATAATTTATTAAATACGGTAATACCAGAAATTCTATTCAAAAATTCAGGTCTGAAATGTTTCTTCACTACCGACATCACTAATCCTTTAGTAGCTTCTTGAACTTTTGATCCTGGTTGTTGTTGGATATATTCGGCACCTAGATTAGATGTCATAATAATAATACTATTGGAACAATCAATAGTCTTACCTTGTCCAGATGTGATTCTACCGTCATCTAACATCTGTAACAATACGGTTAAAACATCAGGATGTGCTTTCTCAACTTCATCAAATAATATTACAGAATATGGTTTGTATTGTAATTGATTAGTTAAAAACCCACCTTCTTCAAAACCAATATAACCGGCAGTAGTACCTAGTAATTTAGATACTGAATGTTTTTCACTTAATTCAGAACAATCAATTCTAATAATCATATCTTCATCGTTAAATAAAAATCCGGCAATTTTCTTGGCTAATTCAGTCTTACCTGAACCTGATAAACCTAAAAATAAAAATGAAGCAGGTTGTCTAGGATTAGCTAACCCAGATCTAGTCAATCTAACTGCGTTGGAAACAGCCTTGACAGCATCCATTTGTCCAACAACTTGAGCTGATAAATCTTTCTCCATATGAATTAATTTCTCATTCTCAGATTCAGTCAATTTCTTTACTGGAATACCAGTTAATCTAGCAGCGGTCTCTGCAATGGTATCAGAATCAACAACATTTTGAACCATTGAATTGGAACCAGCACGTTGTTGTTCTTCAGCAACTTCAGCTTCTAATTCTTCAATATGTTTTAAGATATCAGGAATAGCAAAATATCTCAAATCAGCAACGGTAGAAGTATCATTTCTACGTGCTGCATCAACTGCCTTATTCTCTAATTCATCTAACTTCTTCTTAGCTTGTGTCAATTCTTCGTGACCATGTCTTTCTTCTTCGTAACGTTTTCTTAAAGGTGCTAACTCTTCTTCTAAGGATGCTTCCTTTTGCTTGGCTTGTTGCAGTCTATCCTTTGTGGTTGCATCTGCATCCTTATCTCTTTCTAATGCTTGTATTTCAACTTGTAATAATTGCAATTGACGTTCTTTGGAATCTAATTCTTCAGGCTTAGAATCTCTTGCTACAGCAACACCAGCACATGAAATATCAACTAAATCTAAAGCAGAATCTGGTAATCTTCTGTATGGTAAATATCTCTTGGCTAATTGTGATGCAGTCACTAAAGCACTATCTAAAATTCTAACACCATGATGGATTTCATATTTTGGTTGTAAACCTCTTAAGATGGCTACAGTTTGTCTAACAGTTGGTTCAGATACTTCAATTTTTTGGAATCTTCTTTCAAAAGCACCATCTTTTTCTACAATTGATCTGTATTCGTTGTTGGTTGTGGCACCAATGACCTTTAAACCACCTCTAGATAATGCTGGCTTCAAAATATTAGCGGCATCATCTTTACCGTTACCCATTAACATATGGATTTCATCGATGAATAAGACAATTAAAGTTTTTGAATCTTCAATTTCTTTTAGCACACCTTTGAATCTTTCTTCAAAGTCACCTTTATATTTAGCACCGGCAGTTAAAGCAGCCAAGTCCAAACTGAATAACTTTGCACCTTGTAAAATAGTTGGAACATCGTCATCGATAATTCTTTGTGCTACACCTTCTATGATTGCAGTCTTACCAATACCTGGTTCACCGATCAAACAAGGATTTGACTTGATTCTTCTTGCCAACACTCTAATGGCACTTCTAATTTCTTCTTCTCTACCAATCACTGGATCTAGCTTACCTTGTCTAGCTTGCTCTGTCATATCAATTGCATATTTACTCAAGTATTCCAATGGAGTATTTGTATCGGCACCTTTAGAATCAATTCTTTGATTACCTCTTAATTCTAAAGCTTGTTGCTTCACTGCTTCGATATCTACTTGTGCATCTTTGAAAATTGTCTTTATGGAAGCATCATTGAATAAAGCAAATAGAATATGATCTTGTGCAATAAATGAATCCTTTTGTTGTTTTTGAATCTTAGCAGCGTCTTGTAACACTTGACCTAATGCATAACTTGGCGTTATCTGTGCTGGAGCAGGATGTTGTTGTGGGATACGAACCAAAGCTTTGTTAATTGTTTTTTTAAACAGTTCATAATCATAACGTGCTTTTTCAATTAAGTTTTGTAAGTATGGAATGGAACCATCTTCTGGAGTTTCAATAAATGAGGCCAGAATATGGACAGGCTGTAATTGTGGATGCTGATGATCCTGAGCCAATTTTTGAGCAATTGTCAAAATATTCAATGCTCTTTCTGTGAATTGTGTTTCGTCGTTCATATTATTGTATATTATATTGTATTATATTACGGTACTGTTTTATACTATATTATATTATTCTCTTATAGGATAACTTATAATAACTTTAATCAAAGTATTTCCAAATAACTAAAATATAACAATCCCTTATATACAATTATTTTAGTTGTTGAAAAATATCAAAAGTCCACTGTTTCAATACCAATATAATCTTGAATATTCCAGAATTGCCCTCTCCTTTCTAGCTTCTTCCCATTAACATCCCTTATTTGCCCAACTCATCTCCCTAATGCCTTTAATACTTTTTTTTTTCATCGCTAGACATTGCCAGAAATTTCCAGAGCGCTCTCAAAGGAAACCTCCAGAAATTGCTAGAACTTTCTAGCGAAATGCTGAAAAGAGACACAATGTAGTCGGGTGATTCAAAGTTGATGTTGGTTGATTTCGACCTTTATTGATCGATTTAGAACAAAGGGGTTAGTTGTTTAGTGATCTATAATTATTACCTCTTGTGAATAAAATAATTATACTTTCCATAATAGTCTATGTTAAGTTTTGGTGCCGGCACTAGGCTCCACTTGTGATTTTTATTGTAAGAATGGGGGTACATCATATGCAGCCAACAAGATTATTTCTGGGGAGGGGGTTTGACAGCAGCACTGTAATATAATAATGGTATAGTATAGTTGTACTTGAATGTATTCCTGTTAACTTGTTCAAAGTGTGAATAAATTGCTTACTTATCTTTCTTAGTATTAAATGTCCTTCTCGTAAATGAAAGGATATTTTATAAATATAGACGGTTCATGCAGTGTTATCTTCTCGGTTACAAGCTTTCTACATATTACCAGGATTATTAACATTAAATGTACTATGAACATGGAAACCTTGATAGCATACTAAAATAGAAAAAATGGTTCTTTAGATCAAATAATTGAGTTATTTTATAAATGTTTTTTAAAATGTATCTCTATGTATATGAAATTATTAATTAAATGGTATATAGTTTTGTTTATTCTTTCATTGAAAATGAGTGAATGACCTAAAAGTCATCATCGCATACTTATATACTATCGTATGGTGATGATATGAAATGAAAGTATACCTTTTAAAGGAATACTTGTATGAAGTGTACTTTTTTTTATGAAAAAGAAATCAGTATTTATTTCTTTTATCTTGTATCTATAGTTTTTATAATTGATTGAGACAGTTATTGATTAACCAGAATAAGCATACTTAGATTTAACTCTAATAGCCTTACCGTATTTTAATAATAACAATGGAACTGGAACCATGGCAGCAGCGAATAAACCTAATAGTAAACCAGCCCAACCAGTACCCATACCGTGGAACATATAACCAGCAAATAATGGGAAAACGGCACCAAAGGCAGATCTCATGAAAGTATTGGCAGCAACGGCTGAAGCGGCAACTAATAAATATGATTCAATGATATAATTCAAACATGGTAAGAAAATACCCATTAAACCAAAACCAATAAAACCACCAGCGACGGTTGGTACCATGAAATGAATCTTGTCTGGGTAGTTACCAGTCCAACAGAACCATAAGATACCTATTGGGAAAACAATACCAGCGATAATCATTGGATATAATCTTGCTTCTGGTACTAAACCACCAGCTTTTCTAACTCTTCTTAAATAGTATTCATCACATTTCCAAATGAATGCGGCACAGAAAATCATACCGATGATTAATGCAATATATGGTAATTCACCATTAACTAAGTAACCGTAACCTTCTTGGAAAACAATTGGGTAAGCTTCCAATAATAGATATAAGATACCATAAACGAATGAATTGTAAATTGTGATGAATAATAAGACAGGTTCAGTGAAAAGCATAATAATTGGTCTTGAAATTGTTTTTTGAACAATATCATTTAATGAAAGTTCAACATTTTCATGAGCAGCATGAATACCCCAATTACCAGTTTTCTCTCTCATCATTTTTGCCTTGCTACATAAGATAGTTGGATGATGAGTTTCTTCCATGAAGAAACATAATAATACGAAGATTAATGATGCGAAACAACCTGTAACGTATTCTAACCATCTCCAAGTAGTATGTTGTACGATATAAGAACCCATAACAGGACCTAAAATAGGACCGACAAAGACACCTAATGAGAATAATGCGATAGCTTTACCTCTCATATTTGTATCGAACATATCAGCAAAAGCAGCAGGAACAACAGCCATTGGAGCTGCACCAACTAAACCACCGAAGAATCTACAAATCATAATAGTTTGTAAATCTTTTGCTGTAGCAACAGCGAATTGGAAAATAGCGAAACCAAATGATGCAACAATAATAACACCTTTTCTACCATAAACTTCTGATAATGGTGCATAAATAATTGGTGATGCGGCAAAACCTAAAACGTATAAAGTAACACCTAAGATACCAACGACAGTAATAACATGATATTGTTCACAAATTTGTAAAACACCTGAACCAAAAATAGATGAACCCATTGAAATAGCAATACAATCTAATGCTAAAATGACACATAATATAATTTTTTTCTGTTTTGACCAATTGAATGGATGAATTGGATCATTTGGACCATCAAAAGTAACTTCATAAGCATCTTGATCAGGTAATGCAGCAGGATATGGTCTATTACCACCCATTGGTGGTACATCTGAATAATCCAATGCAGGTAAATTTTCACCATCTTCATCAACACCGACAACGTTTGTGTTTGTCAATATACGTGATAATCTTCTATTTACTTGTACGTAAGATTCTTGTGCAGAAGTTAAAGTAGTTGTTCTCTTCAACTTTTCATTAATTGCATTTTCATCGTCATCCATTGATGAAGATGAAGGTAATGCATCTTGGAAATCCACCGGTTCATTAACAGAACTACGGCTTGATGCAGCACTAGCAGCTTCTTTAATACTATCTGACATTGTTATATGTTTATAGTGAAAATAAAAAGAAGTATTTTAGTTTGCTTCAATTAAAGATGAACCAAAAGAAAATAATTACAATACAAAAAGTATTTGTTTTACATTAAGAAAGGGTACATGATTGAAAGATGATGCTTATATATATATATATATATATATATATATATAAAAGTGTATTTGGGTTCATCGGTGTATTCCTTATAGAACAAAATAAAAAAAAGAAATTATTTTTCACTTAGCATTTTAGTTTTTATTTTCAATTGCACATTTTTTTTAGCTCTGTTCGAAGGAATGACTGTCATACAGGAAGAATATACCATTGATAATAACAATAACAGAAAACACAATAAAATTAGATCTGGCTTTATATTGTATTACACAACTTCATTCAGTATATCGCTAAAACAACGGCAGTAGTAAAAAAAAATAAAAATAAAAAAAAAAAAGATAACTGCAGTTTAATTTTTTTTACAGTAAACAGTAACAGGGTTACTACGGAGAAAAGAGAAAAAGCAGATGTCGTCAGCTAAAAAGAGAAGTATAACGTTAAAACAAAAGCCGTCTGGGGAAGACTTTGTTGTAGAAACAGTACTATGATACGGTGATTAGAACTGCAATTATTTTTTTTGTTTTGTTTTGTTTTGTTGTTTGTTGTTTGTTTTTTTTTCTTTTTCGTCTCTGCGAGAGAGAAAGATGCGGACAAGAACAAAGAAGTACGAGTGTATGCCATACGAAAATTGTGGTGTAGCCGTTCAGCGGTATCTGACAAAACGAGTTCCGCGGAGCAATTACGAAAAGGGAAATAACAGAAAAAGGACCGGAGAAGACAGGGGAGCAAAAAAGTTAAAAAATGGTAGAAGATTAAATTGTGAGTTTGTTTGTTTGTTTGTTTTTTTTTTTTGATTTTAAATCCCGGGATTCATAAAATTCAGTGATCCCGGGATGTTTTTATTATTTTGAGTTTGTCATCATCGTGAAACTGTAAAATATTTGTTATTATGGAAAATTCTTCGCTTCTTATTTATGGAAAAGTAGGCTGAGGTGAGGAGGGGGGAATGGTGGTAAAGCCATTTAGTTATTCCGTGGAATTATTTGAAAGGGATTCGGATTCGGAAAAACGGCCGTCGTTGAGGGTGATGTGAAGGGGAGGGAGTCAGTACGTTTCGGAGATTTGTATTTAATATGCATAATAAATATAAGGATAAGATATGAAAAATGTATTCTTCTATAAGAAGGTGGTATAGCAACTTGTATCCTTTATTAAAGTTTGGATGATTGTTCTAAGGTACAACTATAGATAGACTCAATGATTAATTATTATTATGTGTTTTTCCGTATATTCATATATATATATATATATACATATATTTATTTATTTAATCTCTTACTTACGTGGTGGTATCAAGTAATTTTAGGTTTATAATGGAGCAGTTTCTCTTTTTAACCATTTAAATGCTATACTTTGTGGTTGCATGAATTGTACAATTGTATCGAATATTCTTTTATGGTAAATATTGATTTGGTCTCTTTCCTTTTTATCTAATAATTTAACATCAATTAATTTTCTACAATATGGTACCATTGTTATATTTTCAAGACATAAAAATTTCTTATCACCAAATTTTTTAATTGGTACAACTTCTTTTATTAACATATCATCTTCAATTCTTAAACCGTATTCTCCATCTTTATAAAAACCTGGTTCATTACTTATGATATTACCGGATTGTAATGGGAACTTCATTAATTGTGGTTTAATACCAATACCAATTGGTCCTTCATGAACATTTAATGTAGATCCAATACCATGTCCGGTACCATGTCTGTAATCTAATCCATATTCCCATAAATATTGTCTGGCAATACAATCGATTTGATAACCGTTAGTGCCTTCAGGGAATATTAAACGGGCAATAGCTAAATTACCTTTTAATACTAAAGTATAATTTTGAATTTCTTCATCTGTTGGTTTTGTTAAATGAATTGTTCTTGTAATATCAGTAGTACCTTCTAAAAATTGTGAACCTGAATCACATAAATAAATCTTGGATGGATCAATCATTGAAGAATTTTCTTCAGATGGTGAATAATGAATTACTGCTGCATTGGCACCTGTTGAAGAAATCGTTTCAAATGAATTTCCAATAAAATGTTTTTGTGTTTTTCTAATTTCTTTCAATTTTTCACCGGCATGGTATTCATCGATTAAAGCATCATGTACAATTAATCTATCTTCTAACCATGCAAAATACTGTACTAAACACAATGCATCTTTAACTTGAGCCTTGTGTGCATTAGCGATTTCAATTGGATTTTTAATGGATTTTAAAAGATCAACTGGTGAATGAATCATTTTAAAATTTTTGAATACTCTGTTAACTAATTTCCATGATGAGTTATCAGGAATAGTGAAAAATGAGTTTGAATCATTATCATCATCGCCATTTTTAGAAATTTCATCAATATTATCCCAAAAGCTGGAGTAGTTTTTAACAATAATATGGTTTGCATCAAAATAATTGGTAATTTCTTCATCGTATGGAGCATCTGTAAATAAAATTGTTTCATCATTGAAATCATTTATTATTAAATATGCATAGAATACTGGATTGAAATTAATATCTGAACCACGTAAATTTAATAACCAACAAATTTCATCTAATGCAACAGTAACAAAATATTTTTTATTATTTTTAGTGTTTGTAGAAAGAGCATGAGTTTTTTTCAAACTTTCTAATAATCTTGAGTGTTTTAGTTTAAAAGCTTCTCCATGATAATATTCATCTAATAGCAATAATTGTTTTGATGGTAATGGTGGAATAGGTTCGAAATTTCCCCATATGGTATCAATTATATTCTCTTCAACAGGGAAAAATTCAATAAAATTATCAAAGTTTTCTGTAATACCATTTTCAATTAACATATTTTTCAAAATATTTTTAAAATTTAATACTTGTTCATATGAAATTAATTTTGGATCAATACCAATTTTTAAAGATTTTGAAATTTTACTTGAACCCAAACCTTTTAACATTTCAATAGATTCATTACAACACCATTGTTGCCAGCTTAATTTATCTTCACCTTGTCTTAATAAAGACCAATTATAGTCTAATTCTTGCAAAGCTTGATTGAAATAACGACCATCAGTACTTAAGATAGATTTACCAATTGGTTCAGCTTCATTAAAATTTAATAAATCTCTTGTAATACAAGCAACACCAGCAGAACCAGTGAATCCAGAAATAAAACATCTTCTTTCATCTTTTTCTGAAACGTATTCACTTTGATGTTGATCTTCACTTGGTACGATATAACAACATAAATCATGTTTAGTCATTTCTTTACGTAAAGCTAATAATCTTTCAGTAGTATTAATTTCTTTATTATTTTTACATAAGGTATCACATGAATAAACACTTTCATTTGAACCACCATTATTTGTTAAACCATTAGCATTACTATTACTTCTTCTTCTTCTTGTATTCTCATACTGCCTTAAAAAAAGTGAAGATCTTTTATTCTGTCTAGAAACTAAACCAGGAGAACAAGTACAATCATTGCATGGTCTAAATGGTTTATTTCTATCTACTGATGGTGAAAATCTTTCACCAGATAACGATAATTTGGAAAGTTTAGCAGATATAGACATTATATTTTAATATTCAACTTTGAACTTTCAACTTTAAAAAGAATTAATATAAATGAACAATGACTTAGTAAATACAATAGTACAAACCAAAATACTATATAATACTTCTATACAGATTTCTTTATTCAGAAAAGTGTCTCTATTACTAATAAACCAAAATATAAAAATATTTTATATTTTTAAATTTTAAATTTTAAATTTTATTTTTTTTTCAAAAATTTGACTTTTAAACTTTTTGACTATTTTAATTTTTATTTGAGGGATGGATGAGAAAACTCTCCTAGTTAAAGAAATTAAACAACCCCATCTAGAATAACCAACCCCTTTTGTGAAAGAAAGAAAAAAAGGTTTCCTACTTACTATAGTGAAAAACTGTCTAAAAGAAAAAATGTTCAGACTTTTTGGCTGTAAAATTATCTTTTACAAGTAATTAAGATAACCTTTAGTATGTCGTATAATGTGAGTGGGGACAGTAATAATGAAAAATAGCACCTAAATTTGATTGTGTGATACCCTTTTAGGTAATTTTATTTAATTTTTATTTTATTTTTATTTTTATTTTTATTTTTAAAATGAAAAATATCTCATTGTATCTCTGTATTTTTTATTTTTGGTCACGTTGATGAAACAGTCACGTGAACTTGATACGTATGATATGATGTGATGGTAGGTTATGTGATAGGGTATTCGAACAGAGGAGACTAGAAATGGCTTCGGCGGCTAATTTTTAATAGATCGATGTTTGGGGAGGGGGGGGAGGACTTTTAATATGGTTTTGTGTCAATATCCGATAAGTAAATATTTGGGTGGCAAAATTTAGGGGAGGGGTGGGGAAATTGGAATTGGGATATATAAAAGGAGCACGGGTGGGAAAATATTAGATTACTTTTATGTCATTTTACTGTAATTTATTTTTACATTGTTTTACATTGTTTTAGTTTTTAATATGGTAAGGAAGTATTATAAGGCAGTTATATTAGAGCAGAGCTTAAGCGTTATAGAATACTACCAGAACAGTGTGTGTGCGGTGAGATGTACAGATATGTTCATAATATTTATTGGTATTATTTTGTGTAGCACTACTAGTATATTCACTTCGTAGAACAACCATTTTTGCTTCTTTTTGGGAAAAAGAAGTAGTGTGTATGTATTGGCGGCTATTTATTCCCAGAGCACAGTTTTTTATTATTAACAATAGTAATTTTTTTTATCTGGAGGGGAGGCGGAAAAGTTAACTTCGGGTTAGCCAGTAAGGCGCGTAAATATTATAAATTATATCGTGACCTCTTATTTTAGAAAATTAAAATATATATGAAATTATAGATGGGATTAATCTCCTATATATTTAATAGAGTTAATTAAATAAGGTAAAATTATCATACAATTATTTTAAACAGATTGTTTTAAAACTCAGATACAAAGGAAAAAGGGCATTTATTCAACTGGGATGAATGATATCGATCATATAGATGACAGAAACATATTTAAATGGCGATTAAATAAATTTAGACAATCACATACATTATATGTGTTTTTTTTATCATTTATTGCCATTTTACAATTTATTGCTATTGCTTTTTTTGCAAAAGGTTTCTTATTATCTAGAAATGTATTAAATGATATTAATACATTAAAACCATCTAATTTTAGTAACAATTTTAATCAAAAATTTGATAAAACTGTCATATTAATTGTTGATGCTTTAAGATTTGATTTTGTATTACCAGTCAATGAAAATGATTCAAATTTAAATTCATATTATCATAATAATATTGTTACATTATATGATCATTTTCAAAAATATAATAATAATAATGAAGATAATTATAGTTCATTATTATTAAAATTTTTAGCGGATCCACCAACAACAACTTTACAAAGATTAAAAGGTTTAACAACAGGTTCATTACCAACTTTTATTGATGCTGGTTCAAATTTTGATGGTAGCGTCATTGAAGAAGATAATTTAATAAAACAAATGTACTTAAATAACAAAGAAGTTTATTTTGTTGGTGATGATACTTGGGATTCATTATTTAATCCATTCCTTTCAAATTTTAGTAAACCTTTTGAATCATTAAATGTTTGGGATTTAGATACTGTTGATAATGGTGTAATATCTTATTTTAATGAACATCTAATTAATCCAAAGGATACAAAAAATAATAATTGGGATGTATTAATTGGTCATATGTTGGGTATTGATCATGTTGGTCATAAATATGGTCCAAATCATTTTACTATGCGTGAAAAGCAATTACAAGTTAATCAATTTATTGATGATATAATTAATTCTATTGATGATAAAACTTTATTAGTTATCATGGGTGATCATGGAATGGATCATACTGGTAATCATGGTGGTGATTCTCAAGATGAATTAGAAAGTACTCTATTTTTATTTTCTAAAATGCAAAACGTTTGGAACTTAAAATCTGATGAAAATTATAATATTGAAAATTTAGGTGAAAATTATAGATCAGTAAATCAAATTGATCTTGTACCAACATTATCATTATTATTAGATTTACCAATCCCATTCAATAATTTAGGTTGGCCAATTGATGAAATTTCTACAAACGACATTGAAAATCAATTATTTGCAAACTTAACTTTACAACAATTAAAGACATATCAAGAAATAAATGGTTTAGTCTCAAAAGGAACAGAAAAATATACGCATTTGCAAGAATTATTTAATTCAGCAAAATTAGATTTATCAAAGGCAAATATTTATCAATCTCAATTATTAGAATTATGTAAAGATTTATGGGCAAGATTTGATTTTTGGAGCATTTCAATTGGTATCATATTTCTATTTATATCATTAGTGATATTAATAGCTACAACAAAACTAATTCCATCGATTGTTGTTAGTCAAATGATACCTAAATTTGTTCCATTGATTATTATGATGATTTTAGTCTCAAATTTGTGTTTGCATAGTCTTTTCTATGTTTTCCAACCACCAGCTTTTATTGATGATGTCTTTTGGTGTTCCCTTTTAGCTACAGCCATTGGTATTAGTATTGGTTGCATATCTCAAATATTTGAAAGGTATAGTATGAAATGGTTAGTATTTAGATTTATTGGTGAATTATCAGATTATTGGTCAAGAATCGCTGCTATCTTCCTTTTGTTGCATGCCCTATTATTTACATCAAATTCATTCACTATCTGGGAAGATAAGATAATCAGCTTTTTCTTGATTTCTATTGGTATGTTAGCTTTATATGAATTTACATTTGTACCAAATAGAGAATCCACTAGTGCATTATTAGCTGGAATCATTAACGAAGATACATTAAACAACGAAGGTACCAATGAATTGGAATATTCTAATGAAGATAAATTACCTCTATCAAAGTTTTCTCGTTCGTTGGGTGCATATCATTGTTTAGTATTAATTGTTTGTACTAGATTATCTTCACTTATAACGATTTGCCGAGAAGAACAAGGTGATAATTGTACTGCTACTTTTACAACCGTAAATAACTATAGTGATTTGACTATGGGATTATCATTGTTATTGATGGTTTTTACTCCAGCGGCAATCAAAGGATATTATAATATATCTTCATCCTATCAGGGAGCTGCTCCAATTTGGATTAATATTTTTTTCAGAATATTTTTACTCTTTAATTTCATGTTCTGGGGTCTAACTACTTTAGAAAACAAATTGCAAGATCCTTCATTAGATTTATCATCCATTAAACTAACTACTTCAAGAACACTGGCAGGGTTCTCAATTATTGCTCTAAATGTTGGATGGTTAATGGGGCCATTGTGCATTAACGTAGGAGTAAATGGTAAGAAAGATGGGGGAAAAAATGAGGCAACTGTCTTAGGTTTTAAAAATATATATGGTTCTCAATATTTCTTATTGGTACTTAATATTTTTATGAGTATTATGATTTTTAACAAACCTTTGGCCCAAATATCATTATATTTAATGTTGAATCAAATATTATCTATCATGGAAATTTTTGATCTTTTTAAATTAAAAGAAAATATTATTGGACCATTCACATTAGGTTTATTAGCATATCAACAATTTTTCAGTACTGGTCATCAAGCAACTATCCCTTCAGTACAATGGGATACCGGGTTTATTTTGACAGAAACAATCACTTTCCCGGCCACACATATTGCAATCTTCTTTAATACATTTGGTCCACATATACTGGTGGCATTATCAATTGCATTACTGACATTATGGCAGCAACCACCAGCTGTTTTAAAACCTCAAACAATATTAGGACGTATTGTATCCAACAGTGGCTGTCTATTGATTTATAACACAGTATTGTGTTTAAGTTCATTTATATGGGTTACTCACTTCCGTAGACATTTAATGGTATGGAAAATATTCTGTCCTAGATTTTTATTGTCTTGCATGTGTTTGATTGTTACACAACTTATCATAACATTTGTCACCATAGCATTTGCTAGTGGTAGACTGATAAGGCAAATCAATAGGTTATTTTGGGAATAACCAAATTTTAATAATACTACTTCATTTAATGAAAATATGCATGTAATCTTTTTTTAAAAATATTATCAAGTTCATCTTGTTGTTCTTCTTCTGTATTATACTATTTTTATAGAATCAAATATCTAATGTAACTGATACCTAATAGCATTGGTATCCGTATTACTCTTGTTTCAGTGTATAAGGTCTTGGGCGGCAATTTCATTTTACCAATAATCGTCTGACCGGGTTTGTTTACTTTCCGGGTAATAGCCTCTTTCAAAATTTCACAAAAAACGTTTAGCTTTCATTTAATTTCTTCATAGTAATTATATATAACAACTATTAAAGGTTACCTTATTTTACTCAATTGTGTAACAAGTTGGGAACAACATTAGTAGCTAATTTCACAATAGTACTTAGAATAGTACGGTTATACCTGTTGTATACTTATTTCTCGTGATCTTTTTTATTGCTCATTGGACACAATAGTGACTACCCTAACAGATCAATATGAAATTAATAGCACCTTTCACAACTACTGCTTTTTGTGAAGTTCCAAATATATATCAAACAGATAGACTATGGAAACCTATAGATATCAGGTTAGGAATTGATGATATATCAAAAAAAATTATATTGTATTTCCCTGAAGAATTAGATTCTGAGCTAATTAGTATGCAAGTTTCTAAGGCAGATACAAATGGTGTGATAAACATTGAAGGTGTTTCCAAATTGGGATACATTGAACCAACAGTGTCTACCACAATACCTGTAATTATTAGTGAAAGCAAATGTACTCCAGAAAATTTAGTTAAGGAAATCAGTACTGATCTTATGAATCTTGCTAATGAGTTCGATGTCGAGATCGTTGTTACCAATAAACAAGCATATTTTTCAGCTGATTTGAATAATGAAGAACCTACTCTTTTTGTTTATCTAATTGGTTTAGAGTCGCATGTTAAATGTTGTGAACCTCATTTAGTGGCTTTGTTAAAGTTATTCATTAGCAGAAAGATTGGTAAACAATTATTTCTTGAACATTTCGAACTTCCATCATACAGTTTATTACCAATAAGTGTAGGTGTGGATATGGTTAATATTAAACATATGTCTTCGATCTATAAAACTGATGTGCATATTCCATCTTTGTTGCTATTATCAGACGTTTCAAATTATCGTCCTCAGATTTTCTTCTCTGGTTATAACCATGCATTAACTCAACAATCAAAATACGTAATGTCAAGATATATTGATAAAGCAAAAGAAAATATTTTTTACAGAAGTTTCTCAAGTATATCACCAGGGAAATTGTTATTTATTAAAAAGCATTTCCAAGAGGAAATTATTAAAATTATGATAAAATATCATTCGTATATTAGAATCACAGACACATCTATAGAATTTCAAGCATGTTCGATATTACTCTTAGATATCGTGACAAAATATTTTACTACCAAAATTTTACATAATATAGTTGAAGTTCAACTAATAATGGATGAAGCATTCAAGTTTACAGATGAAATAATTAAAAATGATCTTGATTTATCTGAAGAAAAACAAATAGTTGCAATGTTCTCCCCTGAAAACTTAAATCAAATGATATTAGTGGGAAGACATTCTAAAGTTGCTTTTGATAATGAATCATATGAAAACTCTTCCAGTACTATATCTAGTTATATGTCAACACTATTAAAAAATCAAAACTTTAGCTCTAATTTGAAACAATTAAGAGCAATATTTGAAATTCACCCTGATTATGAAGACTTCATTTCAGGTAAGAAAAATGGGAAATTAACAAGGATTATGGAAATAACAGAATGTTTGTTGAAATTAGAAATGATTGAAGGTGATGACAATATGTTTTTAAGCTTAATTGCAAACACATATCCGGATTTCTTAAATGCATTTTTACAATTTATAGATGAATTACCAGCAGAGGAGTCCTTTTTCATTCCAGAAGTATATCACCGTCCAGTTATTGGATCTGGTGGTTCTCTGATTCAAACAACTATGAGAAAGCACAATGTCTTCATTCAGTTTTCTAATAGTTTTTTGTTACCCCAAAACGAGTTTTCACATATTAGATACGATAATGTCATAATTAGATGCCCAACAAAAAATGAAACAGGTATAAGAATGGCCAAAAAGGAATTAAATACTTTAGCTCAAAATTGTGGGAACGTTCAAGGTAATACATTGATTAAATTTACACCAGGGCAATATCGCCATGTTTTATCAATGGGTACTAATATTTTAAGTCAAATTGAGAAAAATAAGAATGTTTATATAATGTTCCCATTTGAGGAACCTAAGGAAGGATACTTCTTAGAGATTAGAGGTAATAACGAAAATTCGATGGAAGCTGCTAAAGAATTGATTAGTACCAGTTTTGGTTTAGAAATTGAATTTTTCTTAAATAATAAGATTACAAATGAAGATGAGATGTATAACACCATTGTTGTTCCATTTATTAGAGCTATGGAAATTGAAGTTACATTCAATGAAGACATGGTCCGTATGACATACAGAAAACATAATAAACATATTAATAAGGCAACTGAACTTCTGGAAAATTACTTGACTCTCATTAACTTAAAAATCACAAAGCAAGAAAATTCACACGGTCCAATTATTAACTCTAACATCTCACAGAAACAAGAGCCGGTAGTAAAACAACGTGATTTGAATCAAGTAGATCAGTATCAAAATTACTCGACACCTCTAAACAAAAATGGAACTTCAACTTTACAGCCAAATAAAAATTACTTACAATACCCATATTATAGATATAGTTATGGTTATGAATACGAGAACGGTTATAAGTAGAATATCATTATTATCATGTCTTTATTATATAGCTAAATATAAAAAGCAATACGTAAATAACAGAACGTCATATCATATCACTTATTTTTTTATAATCGTGTTCCAATAGTCTCATTTAATAGCACTAAGCATTTATCAAATTCTTGAAAACCTTTAAAATGAGATTGCTTCTTGGAAGGTAAAGTACTTAAATCCTTTAAGTGGTTGAACTCGAGTCTTAAATCATTATAAAAGTCAGATCTGTTTTGAGAGCGATTTATCAATTTATCCTTTTCGTATTCAACTGTTAATAAGTTCTTTAATATTTGTTTACAATATAAATTATCTTTTATGAGATCATGATTTCCTGTGGGAGTTTCAGGAATATAGCTTACAGATTTGATAATAAATTCCAAAGAGTTTGTTAATAATTTACCAATATTTTCATTGTCCTTACTATCAATAATTAAAGATCTTTTCAAAGGATAATTTTCGTTTCTAAATTTATATCGAACATAGTCTGTATAAGTATTTCTTACCATTAGCCTATTTGATACTAATGGTCGCAGTCTAATAAACCTTCTATAGAAGATTATTGCAGCTTCCTTTTCATTTAATTGAACAAATTCATCAGTAGGTACAAAATATTTGTGGAGGTTTTTTATTAGCGTATGCCCGTTGTTGATAATTGCATTACGAGTGACAATGGTACTATTGGGTTTCATTACCAGATCTGGATATTTAAGTACTTGAGATCACTTGAACGTTTAATATCAATATACTCGAGCCAAACGATAGACAGGAGAATGAGTGGGGAGCCAGCGGTAAGAAACAAAACTAGTCAGGCTAAATAATACAATATGTTTTTCGACTACCTATAAGAACGATAAGCCACTTGTAAATAGGTAAAGCGTGAACCCTGAATATCTGAAAATATTGATAAACGCCGTAAATAGTAATCAATCTCCTGCTAAGATATTAAAAATAGTTGAAAAATGGTTCACCCAAAAAAAAAATATATTGACTTTGTTGAAATGTAATGTTGGAAAATATTAAGATTAATTGTAAAACTGAAATTGTGGAAGTCCGGTTTTAATCTACCATAAATAGCAATACACTTCCTACCTTATCAATATTCCTAAGAAGCAATACCGAAATAATTCAATTTCAAAACCACCAGAGTTAGTTAATTTAGCATTTAATATCACTCACTAGCTTTTACGTATTGTGATCGTACCCATCTCATTCTCCCTGAAACCGACCAAACAACTTGCATTGCTCACTGCCTTGCCTTGTCCACCTAGTTCTTTCCCGGATCTGGTATGCTCGTTCGAATTCGAAATTATATTTCCTCGAGAGGACATAGATCTTGGATAAAAAGAAAATTTTTCCCAGATTTACGGTGTTCGAAAAAACTTTTATGGTGGAAAAAAACCGTAAGGTCTAACACCTAAACGAAAATATATACAGGATAATAGAAGGATGAGGTTACTAACACCAAAAAAAATGAATCCTAGTATGCTATTGAATTTTCCCTATTCGGGTATTTCAACAATACAGAACAAGCTGCAGTATGGCGTTTTATCTTTAAATTCTGATTTCTGGTTCTTATCTACAGTTAACTTGGGATAAAGTAATTAATTGATGGGAGACTATGAATGGTATAGAAATCTTACTAATATATTTATATAGAGTAGTCTTGTAAATATAAGATCATTGGAATGATGTTAAGAACATGCACTTGGCTTAAAGTAGCTATTTTCAATTAAATAAACCATATATACAAACATATATATAGATATATATATCTGACTCAAATTACACAGATATGGTGGATAATAAAACCAAGAATCCAGAGAGATCTTGGGCTTGGATTTTTGTATACCTAATAATATACCAAGGAATAATATCAGCAGCTATTGATGGTGGTATCAATTTTGCTATCGCATATGGTATGTACAACAACATGAAAGAACCCGTAACATTATGGAAGTTTCCACATACTCTTTCTGGTGATTGTGCGTTGAGTTTATTTATACAAGTTATCCTAACGTGGGCTATCGAAGAAATAATGATAGGCTGGGATTATTATAATGGGGAAGGATTCAAATTCCCAAATTGCATGTTACCAAAAGCAGAACACACTTGGATCTGGGAATACGTTGAAATAAAAAAAGGTATACCTCCTCCTGCTTTGGAAAGTGATGAAAAACCAAAATTTAAAACTTTCTTACAAACAATGATAATACGTTATCCAGAAAAAAATATAATGTTCAATTTAATTTATTGGGCTATACATAAGGTAATAAGAGCTTTTATACTAGCAGCACCATTGTGGATGGTTGAATGGCCGATTTCTATGGGTATTTTAGCTGCTATCGGTACAAAAGAAGGTGGCATTGAATATTCTTTTGGTAACTATCCAACCGCACAAGTTACAAAACTTATATATTCAGCCGTATTAGGTCTAGTATCTACACCAATAATAATAGGAACAATAATGATTAGAAATCAATGGCATGAAGAATATTTAAGAATTAAGAATACTTCAGATGAGTCTAAACCAATTAATAACACAGATCTTGAAAAAGAGCCTACTTTAACAGCCGCAATAAGCACGGATTCATCTTTCACGGCCTCTACATCAGACGATATAGGAGGTAAGAATGAAGCATCGGAACTGGATGATGCCAATTCTATTGATAAAAGTGACAGTGTAAATTCAATTCATAATTAATTTTCCACAAAATTGAAATATGAATTCATATATAGTCACTAGTATAGCATACAGCACCATCAATTTTAAGACATATATTCATAATTTTACGTACTTTTATTTGCATATAACATTTTATTAACTACTACTTCTATTCCATTACGTTGAAACAAACCTTTTACATATTAATATTATAGCGAAATAAGTGTCGGGCGCTAGCATAAAGTTGTTTCATCTGAGTTTGATGTGTGCAAAACGACAGAGTTTAATATAAGGGCTATGTTTTAATCTATTAATATATAACAAAGATATTATCTAATCTAGAGGAGATGATAGGTATTTCTTTATTACATTTCATTATTTTTCTTAAGAATGTTAACTGAAAAGCAACTAAAATCAACTTTTTTTTTTCAAAATCTGAAATGACAGTATACAATCCAGCTTATTTACAATATAAAGAGAGATTGTCACAAATATGGTTAAATAGATACACCTTAATATTGGTATTAGCTGCAATAAAAATATTATTCTTCTCTAATTCAATTAAAAATGCGCTGACTTTTTCCAAAAATTATATAAATTCAAATTGTAGTGTAATTGACAAGTTATATGCTAAAACAATAAATAGCACTCCCCATTATTTAGGTAAAATGGGTAATTATTTAGTCAATGAGGCAATGTTACAATCTGTAAAAGTAAGTCTTTCAACACTTTCTTTACTTGTGTATGCCAGTGAAGAATTGATGACGTTTATGGTAGATATATATCTAGGAACATATGAATGTTTGTTAATTAGTGCAATTGATGGTACTATAGATGTAGCAACGAATGCAACAGAAAAGATCATTGGCTTAGTAAACAGTACAGTAAGCACAATTGCTGATGATTTAGATGATGGATTAGAAGACTTATCAGAAATTATAAATAAAATTATCTCTGTTGGTGAGACAATTGAAAGTTTGTTTACAGATGATGATGATGACAGTGATTCCACTACAGAAATTGCACATGTGAACCTAACGATATCATCACTTAGGAATTTGTACATACCTTCCTCCATCAATGATAAATTAGAAGAAATATCTGGCTCAACACCAAGTTTTTCCTCTGTCAAAAATTCAACTAAGAATTTAATCTCAATACCATTTGAGAAAGTAAGATCCGATATTAAATCCATCAATGCAACAAAAATAATAGGTGATCCAGATCTATTATATGTCCCACCATTACAAAGCAGTAACAATTCCAGTGGGATATGTAGTTCGCATCAAGATAGTATTAATTCTTTCTTTGCATCTGCAAACCATTGTTTAAAAATTATTACTATAGTTTTTGTTGTCTTATTGTTTGTTGCTGCAATTATAGCAATGGTCCCAGAATGGTGGACTGAAACCAGATTATGGGGTAGGTTGTGTGAGCTGCGTGATATTTATTGGAGTAGAAAAGATATTTACAATAGTTCTGAAGAAGAGGACAGTAGTCACAGAATAGAAAAAAATCCATTTGATGATCCAGTTGATAGTTCAAGTGATCAATTCGATATTATAGAAGCTTATCAAACATGTTTTAATCCATGGAACACTAGAATTACTACAGTAGTAAATAAATTACAGAATAAGATTGGTATTAGTCTACCGTCGACATTTGCTCAACAAAAGAAATCACAGTGGGTAATTGTTTATGTAACATCAGAAAGAGCCCTGTTTATACTTGGAGTTGGACTGTTATTATTATTTGTATGTATTTTACAATTTATCATATTGGCAGTTTTACAAAAGAATTTGAATGACAGCTCAACTAAAGTTACATCTGAATCTGTTACTAATAGCTCAATTTGGAGTTATTTTGAATCTGATATGACTAAATGGGAGACACAAACAAATTCTTACATCAATGAAACAGAAACTAATTTGAATGAGCAACTATTTAGTTCTGTGAAAGCTTCGACTACATCATTAAATACAACAGTAAACCATATGATTACAGAAATTGATGATACATTAGCAGATATATTTAATGGGACATTACTTTATAACCCCATGAAATCAGTTGTTTCATGTATAATAGAAGATAAATTGTATACTATAGAAACTGCATTAACGTGGGTTAATAATAAAGCACAAATATCACTTCCTAGAGTCAATTCTACAGAGATAGAAAATGTATTTACATCATCATCTAGTAATGAAACTAGTACAACAACAGATAGTAGTATAATAGAGGAATTGTTGGATGACTCTATAGAGATATTAAATAAAATCCTTAAATCTTATCATAAATCGGTGATGTATGAACTAATAATATCTTTAGTACTTATAGGTATATGGTTATTACAGATACCAATCGCATTAACAATTGCAAGATTTAAGAATTTTTAATTAGGCTGGGATACATATGTATATATATAAGAAAAAATAAATTTTCAAGTAAAATATCATATTAAAAGGTAGAAATATAAAGACATTAAAGCTACAGATAACGTTTCCGTTATACTATTATTTGAGGATATTTTGATAAAGTGATTGGTTTATCAGGAACTTTACTATGTAAATATTCAGTAGTTTGATAATGTTCATCTTCTTCATCATCCTCTTCGTATTCTTCTTCAAGTAATGAACAAATTAAATAGTGTTTGATAATATTTACCGTTGTTAAAACATCTGTAAAATCTTCAATATAAGCTTCTTGATCATCCATCGATAATGAGTTCATGTTATCCACTAATTGATCATCATCATTATTATTATTTTCTTTGCCCGTACTCTTTTGAGTAGTACTAAAAGTTTCAGAATTAACATTAAATTGTGGTAATCTATTAAATGAATCATAACGTGGAGTAAACATATTAGAATTTTTAATTGGTGGTAATACAGAAGATTGTGATTTTGGAATACTTAACGATTCATTTAATGTTGAAGGTAAATGAGGTAGTTCAGGGTATTTATTTAAACCATTTGGAGAAGTGATTGGTATCAACAGAGTATTATTGGCAGATGTGTTGTAAGTTTGGTATGGAGCAGTAGTTCGTATTTGTGCATTATATGGAGGATAATAATATGAAATTGGCCTTAGAGAATTTGCCATATCTTTTGATAAATTTGAGAAAAACATTGCTGAGTTGACAGTGTTGGAAGTGGAAGTGGAAGTATTGTTATTTGGTGAATGGTTTGCAAATAAGTTGTTATTGTTTGAAACGGTAGTAAAGGATGGATCATTGTTGTTGTTGTTTGTTGAGAACGATGATGTCGTTGAGGAGGAAGTTGATGAGATTGATGGTAAATGGTCATTTGTAAAAGGTGGTAATACAGTTTGTAATTTTGTTACGAAATTTTGTGAATAATTTGAATCACAAGAAGAGAATAAATCTCTTGGTAATAAAGTTTGTAAATCCATACCAGGGGATTGTATTGCAGAAGATGGAGAACTGTATGAAGGTAATGAATTATTTCTCATTTGTAAATTCAATTGAATTTCTCTTTCTTTATCTTTTTTTGATTTTGGACCTCTTTTTTTCCTTATTCTTATTTGCGAATCATCAGTGATATGAATTTTCAAATGTTTTTTCAAATCTTGTGGTCTTTTAAATTTTTTTGGACAAGTTGGGCAAACGAATGGTTTTAAAAGTACATGAACTCTTAAATGTGAAGTGATGTGATCTCTTTTTTCTGTTTTAGTTTTACAATCTTTCCAATGGCAACTTAATTGTAAATTTTTTTTACTTTTACGACCCACATGATCTTGACAAAGGTGATGGTATAAGAATTCTGCTTGATTAAAGCTTTGATTACAGTTTTCCCATTCACAGTGTAATATAGTGTTTGTATTTGTATTTTCCACTGGTGGGGTATGTGATTTTTCTAGCTTATTTGCAATTTTTTTTTTCGTAATGAATGTATCATCGTCATCGTAGTCATTATCACTTGAACTGTTTACTGCTGACGAAGTGAATGTTGGAGAAGGTAAATAAGTGGGGCCATCACCGGGGGTATTTGAACTGTTGTTGTTGTTGTTATTTATAGTGGTAGTATCAGCGTTGTTCATTTCTGGAGAGTGAGGGTGTTCGTTCTCATTATTCAACAAATCTTTCAGCGGAGCCATAGTGTGGGGAGTGTGGGGAGTGTGGGGAGTGTTGGGTAGGGTATGTAGTAAAGAAGAACAAGAACATTATATATATAGAAATGCAAATGCATTTCTATATATATAGTATTTACAAACAAGATCTAGATTAATTTTCAGTTCCAATCCAATCCAACCAACTGATGCCTGAACTGAAGAAAAAACGGAGAAAAAGAAAAGAAGCGTAGCGTAGACCACCCACACGCCCCGGAGAACGTAATAGAACAGTCATTTTCCGGGACACCACAGACAACAACCTACCCACACACGTCTATGCCAATAGACGTGTGTGCTATGCAATGCCTAGTGCAGATACACATACATATACATACCTATATATACTTTACACATACACATACATATGACATTACACATTACACTTTACAACACAACACTGCCAGTTGGGCGACTGGTGCCTTACAAGGTACGCATCACTCCCCACGAGCAGGACAACCACATCCATCCATCACTCATTACCACCACACTCCCATACAAATTACCACACATACGCATACATACATATATATATATATATATACATACACTATTAACAAATACATTAACAAACACGTTTGCCGTTGTTACGCACTCAATCACTCACACTGTTACTACTACTACCCCCCGTGCCAGTGCCAGTGCCAGTGCCAGTGCCAGTACACTACTACTAGCACTACACACGAACACACACCACACACCCCAACACCACACCACACCGTGGCTGGCGGACAGGGGAACTAGCAACAGTGCCAGAACAGAACAGAACAGAACAAGAAACGAAAACGAAAATGAAAACGAAAACGAAAGGAGTGTTGTTGTGTTGCTCTTGTTGTATTATGGGGAGGGGATAGGGTAGGAGAGTGTGTGGGATTGTGATATTGCGTTACAAGACTATAGTGTATTGTATAGTATATTGTATTGTGTTGTATTGTGTTGTACTATGGTGGATGTATATGCTGTACACTCACTATTGATAGTATTGTGTAGTGACTGTTTTAATGGAAACAATATTGCAATGATGCTGGAATGTATTCTCTTGGGCAGTTGGTATGAAAGTTGTGTATTATTGGTGTGTGGTGCTACACCTGCGCAACTGTTACCCGCCCGTCGTGGGGTATGACTGGCGATTTTAGTAAAATTGTAAAATTGTGAAATTGTAAAATTGTAAATTTGTGAATTTGTGGTAATTAAAGATTTACCTTACCTTACCTTTTCACTTCACTTATATGACTTATCCAGTGTTTTTAATAACTTCTTATATTATTCAATACAATGCAATTACACAAAATACACTGCAATACAAATATGCTGACATCCACATATATAATATAATATAATATAATATAATATAATATAATATAATATACTATACCTTATGACAGAAAAAACTACTTTACCAAATGCTAAAAAAAATCCAAGTCATTTGAAACATCTGAAACAACAATACCAAAATAGACAATTGATTCAAGTTGTCATCGAATTGATTAACGCAAATGATCATGATGCATTGGCTTTCGTAGCAAGAAATACAGGAATACCCCCACAACTAAGATACATCGTTTGGCCAATCCTATTGAAATATCATCCAATGTGCATTTCACCAAATATCTTATCAAATACAATTGTCTGGGATCAATTATCAAATTTATATCAACTAACAATAAATAATAATAATAATAATAATAATAACACCACCAACAACAACAACAACAACACCAATATAGATGAAAAAGATAATGGGAAAAACAAAATGGAAAACAATAACAATAGCATAGAATTAGAAATTAGAATCACTAATGATTTGAAAAAATATTTTCATATAAGAAAATCTTCATCAACAACAACAATTAATGAAGATCTACAAACTATCGAATTATTGAAAAATACAATTTTGAATTTCGTACTGAAATGGTCAAAAATTTTTCAATACGAACCAGGTTTGGCTTGGATAGCAATAGGTATCGCTGAATGGTTCCCAATAAATAATAATACTAATGACGATTATTCAAATGATGATGATGGCCCATTATTACTAAATGCAAAAAAACATAGTATCAAAACTCCAACAAATAAAGAAAGTTTTGAAGGAATTGATACAACACAAAATATTACTACTCAAATTAACGATACACAACAAACTTCTTCTACTTCGTCTTCTGAAAATGGTAGTAATACAATAAGATTGTTTAAAGAATATCCACTACCAAGTAGATTAAGATCACAATTACCAACAACAAATATTTTCAATTTTGATCAGATTTATGAAAGATTTTTATTAGTTATATTACATTCTCCTGATACAGTAACTGCACAAAAATCTGCAAATTTAATATTTACAAAAAATGAAAATAAAAATAATAATAAAAATAATACTGAAAATAATACTGAAAATAATACTGAAAATAATACTGAAAATAATTCAAATACTGGAAATAAAAATAATAATTATTTCCCAATTATTTCAGGTGGTGATTTATCTTTTCAAGCACAACTTTTTTTTAAAGTTTTTTCATCAATTTTACCTGAATTATATACTCCATTAACTGAAGAAACTGCTTTCCAACAAACAAGTTCAAGTAGAACTTGGTTATATTGGTGGTTAAAATGTGCCGGTGCAAAAACTTTACATAAACAAGATAGAGCAAGAGTTTGGGATTTATTATTAGGTTGGAGACCAAAACCAAATATGAATACAATAAATTTTTTCTTAAATTATAATACAAAAAAATTTGATCATTTATATTCAAATTCATTTTTATCAAATTTTAAATTTTTAAAATCAATTTCAAAAAATGACCCTTTTTGGTTCCCTGATTTAGATAATATACCTGTAGGAACAGAAAATTTCCCATATGATTATAACGTTTTTAAAGAACTTTTAATTAGAAATAGATTTAATACAAATGAAACTAATGAAACTAATGAAAATGAAGATGAAGATGATAATAAAATTCCATTTTCATTAATTGATCCACATGTTCAAATTATTTTTGTCTTTATCGCAATTTTACAATATAATGAATTTAAATTATTAGAATTTGAAGAAACTGAAATTTCAGAATTTTTAAATAATGTACCTTTATTATCAAAAGCTGATGATATAAGTTTTAAAAAAATGCATGAATATAGTAATATTACAGAAAGTGTTAAAACTGATGATGATATTTCAAATAGTAGACCATTATCGGCTTCATCAAGTTATACAGTATCTTCATCAAATTCATCAAATACTTCAACTTCTTCTTCTTCTCCTAAAATTGTATCAAATTTCCCACAAAATAATATAACTTCTTCTACAAATCATCATATGATAATAGAAGTCGGTAATGACGCTAAAGCATCAAATTCTTTTAATAATATTATATCAATGGCAGGAGATATTTGGCGGAAATGGTTATGGAATGAATTAGAAGATACTTCAAGTAATGATATTTTCAATTTCGATGAAACATCATAATTTCTGGGGAATAATTCTAACATACTCGTTAATTAATTTATCCATTTCCTGATATATTTTTTTAGGATTTTTCTTTTTATTTTTTTTTTTCTTTTTTATCTTTTTTTTTTGAGTTTATAGATCTAATACATAATATTAATAAATATTTCTTTACTTATACAATAAGATATAGTTATATATATATTCCTCCCTTTCCTTCCACTTACATCTTTTTCTATTCAAACATCTGAATAATATCTTTTCACATTTCTAAATAACAACTTAAACAACAAACCTTTAAATTTGTAGGTCCGCTAAAGATTGAAAAAATTATTTTAATGAAAATGTATAAAAATATTGAAGTTTAGTTAAAGAAAAGGTAAAACAAGTAACAAATACAAGTTAGTAAAAGCATCATCACTCAAATTTCAACAAATATATAGTAATGTTCTGTGCAATTAGTGGGAAGCCACCAAAAGAAGCTGTATTATCACCAAAATCTAAATGCATTTTTGAAAAAACTTTGATTGAACAATATGTTGATGAAACTGGTAAGGATCCAATTACAAATGAAACATTGACAAAACAGGAATTAATACATATTTCAAATACACCACAACAGGTATCGTTGGTTAATGCTGTAAATTCATCCACTTTAAATACAAACTATTCTATTCCAAACTTACTTTCCACATTACAAAATGAATGGGATGCGGTTATGTTAGAAAACTTTAAATTAAGAAAACAATTAGATGTATTTACTAAACAGTTATCTACTGCATTTTATGAAAGAGATGCTGCTAAATTAGTCGCAGCAACTGCGTTGAAAGAAAAAGATGGGTTAGCTATGGAATTAAATAGATTAACTACATCGTTGGGAACTAGTACAATAGAAAATGGTAATGATGTAGTCAATACCGATCTATTACAATCATTTATCGAAAACTTATTACAAGAATCTAAAGAATTTGTTGTCTTATCAAAGAGTAAACAGGATAAAAATAAATTGCCACTGATTAAAGATATGGAGTTGGTTGAGAGCTGGCCTACCGCAGATTCTGAAAAGACTTTAATAGATAACATTGATTCTGATAATGGGGCAACTTTCAGAAAAGTTCTATTTGCTAATGAAGAAACAAGTAATATCAATATAATATATAATTCGGAAATCATAAAGTCAATACAGAATAACTTTAATGGAGATTTAGATTATATTGCTACAGCTTTAAATGATAGCTACTTATTAGTAAGTGATGTTAAAGGGCACATATACGTTTATGATGTATCTGGTAAAGAAATAAGTACTCAGAAAGATTCTGACAGAGAAAGCATAATATTTATGCATAATCATTCTTCAATAGCGTCAGATTATTATTTATGGGCAGATAAGCATGGACGTATAGGTTACAATTCAATCGATGGTAGCCAAAAACTGTTGATCGATATTGGTGAAAATACTGAATTGTATTCCACTGGTGATCTTCATAAAGATGGTTTATTATTAGCATTAGCAAAAGATGATGCAGTTGTAATCACTAATTTAAGCAAACCAACAGAACCAAAAACAATTTACCATTTACCAGAAGAAATTCGTGATACTTGTATAATTAAACAAGTAAAATTTAGCACTAATGGTTATTGGATGGCCGTTATTACTGATAAAAGTGCATTAATATTTGACTTAAGAAAAGATATTGGCACTGTTGCAGTTGGTCCCTTTGACTTATCATCTTTTGAAGCATGGGATATTGATGCATCAGGTAAATATCTAGTAACATTAAAAGAATCACAATTACTATTTTATACTTATAAAAAATCAGCTAAAAATTGGGAGTTGGAGAATGACAAGAAAGTTACATTGTCCGCTGAGCAAACGGATATCAATGACTTCAAATTATTAACTAGAGACGCTCGATTCTCAATTGTAACTAAACAAGAAAATAAGATATCTTTATATATATTTGTATAACAGACTATAGATAAATAATAAGACTCATATATCAATGTGTTGTTTGTTTGTATATATTATTCTTTTTATTAGGATAACTTAACTAGTACTTTTTGCATAGTAAATAATACATCTAAGCACTAAGAAATAAGATTCGGAGGTGAAAATTTTGGTGAAAAGTTCGTTTACTGCTAAATGAGAAATGAGAAATGAACCATATATATAAATTAACTGTTGTGATATCTCATTTTCTGCATCAGTAAGGTAGTCAAGACGATAGTCGTATTTCTGTAAAGTGTGTACAAGGAAGTTGGGGGGAATTATTTTATTTGAATGATCAACAAGAATGCCATTATTTGAAACAGTTAGAAATTTTGTGCAATCCACTACTGAAGCAAAAGTTAGACAAGCCACAGATGATAATGAAAATGCAGGTGCCACAGGGACATTGATGAATGAAATATCTGTTTTGACATATAGTCCTAAGACTTTGAAAGAAATTGTACAGTGTTTAAAGAAAAGGCTGACAGGTTATAGTAGGAAAAATTCTCATAAAAATTGCATACATATTCTAAAGACTTTAACTTTAATCTCATATTTACTTAATAATGGTTCTAATGATTTTATTGCATGGGCAAGGAGTAATATGATATTATTTGAAGTATTAAAGACCTTTGACGTTCAAAATGTTGAAGATGAAAAAATGAGTGAACAAATAAGGCATATTTGCAACACTTTATGCACATTGATAAACGATGATGAGTTACTAGAAGAAAGAAGAAAAGATGTGATTCAATTCCGTTCTAGCATCTCATCGCCAGGTAGAAAATCTACTGACAACAGTCATATAAAAAAATTAGGAGGATCTGGATCTCGAAATGATCTAATACTCCTTTCGAACAACAATAATAGATCTTCAGGTTCGGATATGAGAGTTATTTCTACTCCTGAGACAGGAAATGAGTACCAATTTATTTCCAATTCTTTAAATGATTACCGTGGTGGTACGACTAGTTTAGATTTGATGAGAAGTTCAGGAACTTTAAGAAGAAATAACGTAGACTCCAAATTAGGTTCTGTGAAAGAAGAAGAGAACGCAGTGGATACAAGTGACGTTTCTAACAAGACAAGTATAAGTAAGCAATTTTTTACAACTAATCCATTTAGTTAACGGGAAAACCTATTGAACACCGCATTACATATAACATGGATAAATACCAAAAAGAGATAAAATCAGTATGTAGAATAATACAAATGATTTGGAAAAGTATTTACTTTTAATACAGAGTACCGATCAAGGTATAAGTCATTGATTCACTACTGGTTACTGTATATGTTGGTCCTAATGACATGCGCAATTCTAATGTCACCTCGCAGACTTTTGTGAGGCATTCTCCAGCATGTCAACATTTCATGATAAGACTCAACCTAGCATCACTATAATCTACCAAGATACACACATATAGATATATAGAATATTGATATAGATATAGGCATATATATATATATAATATTTAAACTTTGTATAGACAATTTGTCGGAATACAGACTCCTCCATTAGAAATGTTACATTTGATCCTCAGTTGAACATTTTCCTTCTATTAAAGCTACAGGATTATAACTCTATATCAACATTATCGTATCATCCTATCCTAATATGCTAAGACCACACCCACTTCCCTCCAGACTCGTTGCAAACTCATTATTCTTATACCTCCTGTCACTCATATTTAGCTGCATGGCTTATTATCAGTTGTTAATGCGCGAAACGAGATATCGTAAATGGGATGGGTAGGGAAAGGAATAATAAAGAGTGAGAGATTGTATGCCATAAACTAAACTAATAGGTTGTTTTAAAGAAACGATTGCGTTTGTGTTTGTAATTGTATTAGAAGGTTTAAAAGAGGACAAGCACTTGAATACAACGATTGATAATAAGAGGAAGTTTTAATCAGTTTGTTGATTTATTTGAGAATAAAGAGTGATGTTAGAATCGTTAGCTGCAAATCTGTTGAACAGATTGTTAGGGGCTTATGTCGAAAATTTTGATCCTACACAATTAAATGTAGGTATTTGGAGTGGTGATGTTATTCTAAAGAATTTAAAGTTGAGAAACGATTGTTTGGATTCATTGGATCTTCCAATAGACGTCAAGTTCGGTGTCTTAGGGAATTTAGTATTAACTGTCCCTTGGTCAAATTTGAAGAATAAACCTGTGAAAATTGTCATTGAAGATTGTTATTTACTATGTACACCAAGAAATCCTAATACTTATGATTCTGAAGAACAATTGGAAAGGGAACTAAGAGTAAAGTTACGTAAATTGGCTGAATGGGAATTGACAACAAATGCTCGTTCAGTAAATGATAATAATCCAAATGCTGATAAAAATGAATCATTTATGCAATCTTTGTTAACTAAAGTTGTTGACAATTTACAAATAACTATAAAAAATATTCACGTCAGATATGAAGATATTGACTGTGTTTTTTCGAAAGATCCATGTACTTTGGGTATCACCCTAAGTGAATTATCTGCAGTTTCCACAGATTCTGATTGGAAACCAAGCTTCATTTCAATTGCTACTGATATAACTAATAAATTATTGACATTAAATTCTTTATGTTTATATTGGAATGTCGATGGCTCCAATATAGAAAATTACAGTGAAACTTCCGATTTTGATGAATTGACAGAAATGTTTAGAAGATCAATCATTTCAACAGAAACATTGACAAACAACTATACATATATATTGAAACCAATAAGTGGTACAGGTAAGTTAAGTGTTAACAAATTTGGCTCTACTGAAACACAGCCACATATTGACGTACAAATGTATTACGATGAATTTAGTGTAGAATTAGGTGATAGTGAATATGCAAATATGCTGCATATATTATCAAGTATAAGCATTAACAATAGAGTATTTAAATTCAAAAAAAATAGGCCAGTTATCTCGGTCAGTGAAAATCCTACACAATGGTTTGCATATACTGTTTCTACAGTCTTAAATGAAATCAAGGAAAAAAATGAAGCATGGACATGGGATCATATTAAAAAGAGATGTAACCAAAGACGTCAATATATAGATCTTTGGTTGCAAAAGCTTCAGTTAGCAAATATTGAAGAGAAACTTGCTGATGAAGAAGCCCAAAAGGACTTGGAAAGTCTGGAACGTGAATTACAATATCAAGACATAATTCTGTTTAGATCTATTGCCAAAAAAATGAACATTCAATTGAAAAAAGATTCTTCTAGAGAAGCCACACCTCTGCCACCTGTAAATCAAAACCCAACCGGAGCTTGGATCTCATCGTTGTGGACAGGTAAAAATACCCCAGTATCCAAAGAATTGGAGTTATCAGAAGAACAAAGAAAGGAATTATATGATGCTATCGAATTTACTGAAGAAGATGAGACATTAAGTGATATACAGATTCCAAAAGAAAGAACTACTTTAAAAATATCAAGTTTTTTGAAGAAGGGTTCCTTTTCAATCAAAAAGAGAGATCAAGATATGAAATTAGGAGAAATGATTTTCGAAGAATGTTTTTTTGAATTTCTTCAACGTCCAGAATCATATTTAGCATCTTTTAAACTACAAAAGTTTAGATTTGAAGATGGTTCTCCAAATACTCTGTACAAACACATCATTAGTGTTAAAGATTTAAAGACAGAAGGTGATGATGATTCCGAAATTGCTGGTAAACATCCTTTATTTGAAGCATTATTTGAACAAAATCCACTATCTGGAACATCAGATTCAAAATTTGACATAAAATTGAGAGGTATGACTATATTTTATCATGTCCATTTTGTAAATGAAGTTATCAAATTTTTTAATCCTCCAGTACAACATATGGATACAGTTGGAGCAATAATTAATGCGGCTGAAGCCACGGTAGAAGGATGGACATCACAAACAAGAATGGGTTTGGAAGCATTGTTAGATGAGCATAAAACCATAGATGTCAATTTTGATTTACAAGCTCCTTTAATAATTTTGCCACTAGATCCTCACAGTTGGGACACACCATGTGCCGTTATAGATGCCGGTCATATTACGTTAAATAGTGATCTTACATCTAAAGATAAAATTAAAATAATTAAAGAAATGTCAGTTGAGCAATATGATAGTATTAATGGTTCTGAACTTAATAGATTGATGTTTGATAGATTCAATGTGTGTTCTCAGGATACTCAAGTTTTAATTGGACCAGATGTGAGAAGTACAATTTCAAGTTTGAATGAAAGTAGTGCTGAAAACAAATACAGTATTTTAGATAAAATGCGTCTAGATCTCACTATTGATCTCTCTATATTACCCAAGGCGTATAATCTCCCTAGGATTAGAACGTTTGGTCATTTACCAAAACTGGTTTTATCCTTAGATGATCAACAGTACAAAATTATGATGTTATTATTTGATAAATGTATGCCTTCCTCTATCGATATCGATGAAAATGATGGTGTACAGGGACAAAATTTGGTCCAAAATGAAAAAAGAAAGATTCAAAAACTACTTTCGGAAACTCTTCACATCATTAGAGGTATGACAGAAGCAGAAATTAATCAGAAATTCTTAGATGTTCACTTCGATGTTGAACATATAAAATTGTCAGTTTTTCAATCCAACGAAAACAATTCGGTACATAGAAGAAAGTTGATCGATATCTTAGGTAATCAATTGAAATTTAATTTTGTCAAAAAGGTAAAAGAAATGGCATTGGATATTAGTATGTATTCCATTGATGTTGTAGACTTTATTGAATGTTATGATTCATCTGTTGAGAAACACATGATATCTTCTGGAGAAATATCATCTGATGATTCAAAACATCTATTTAGATTGAATTATCTGAGACAACAACGAATAGTTACTCATGAAAATACTTTAATTGAAATATATGATCAAGATATTGAGATCAATATGGCTGAGTTGCACTTGGCACTCGCCGCAAAATCAGTACTTACTCTAATGAATTATGCGGTAACCACATTTGTAGATCCAGCAGCTACGGAGTTACCTGCAGATGCGCTAAGACACAATAAAGAAGATACAGAAGACTCCCCTCAAAAATTTAATATGCTAGTAAAAATGGAAGGTCTTACAATTGATTTCAACGACGGAGCAGTTCAATTGGCTACTTGGATTTTGGCTGCAGGTGAATTTTCAATGATAATGCTACCTGAAAAAATGAAGATTGCCATGAAGTTAGGTAACATGGAACTAATTGATACAGCTCTATTGGAATCGATTGATGATTCATTTAGTAAGTTGATCACAATGGATGAACATGGCCAAGTTGAATTATCATATGAAACATTTGATTCAGCAGACAATACAAACGATTTTGATTCTATTTTAACCTATACAGCTTCCTCTATTCATATTAATTTTGTTGAAAATTCCATTAACAAAATTATAAATTATTTCTGTAAATTTTTAAGAATGAAGGTTTTATTTGAGAAGGCACGTGAAGTAGCGTATAATCAAACACCTTCAATTGATACAGTAAATAATATGAAGTTGGACATTAATATTAAAAGTCCACTTATCAAGTTTCCAAGAGCAGCATATAAAGGAGTTGATTCATATGATTCAATTGATTTTCACTTGGGTGATTTTTATCTTCAAAATAGTTTTTCTCAAGTATCTGAAAATCATAAGATCAATCATATGAAATTAGGTGTGAAAGATTGTAAATTATCCTCATCTATCTGTCTGGAAAATGGCGAAACCCAGAAATTAAACATAATAAAAAATCTTGGTTTGACATTTAATGTGGATTATAATCCTTTTGCTGATACTAACACTCCAAGATTTAAAGTTAAGAGTATCTTCGACACGCCTTCAACTTCTTTAACAGAACTCCAATTGCGTTATCTATTGACTCTTTCTGGAAGAATATTTACAGCTTTTGATATAAAAGAACTAAATTTAGATGAGTTAGACGAAGAAGCCGTTTACGTTAATAAAACGATTGAAACTCTAAATGAGGATGATTCATCCAAAAAAGAATTGATCGATAATCAGAATGAGGCAGCTGAGGTTAATACACATAATAATGATGAGGGAATTAACCTTGAATTTTCCTTTAAAGCACCAGAAGTATCATTAACGTTATATAACAATACAGCCGAGTGTACTGACTTGGAAAAATACGGGTTAACAAGGTTCAAACTTGAAAATATTGGTTTGGAATTGATTATAAATAATGACGGTTCGTTCGATGGTAAATCCTACATTGGCTCGTTTACTATTGAAGATGTCCGTAATATAAAGGATAATAAGCATGCTGAACTAGTTCCAAAAATTAGTAGTACTGATAATCAGTTCTCTGCCACAATTTCTCGTAAGATTGTGGATGAATATTATTTGAGTGTATTATCTGTTACAATTGATAATCCTCTGGTTATTCTTGCCATGGATTATTTGTTTGAATTGAAAAATTTCTATGACAATTCTTTTGGACTACCAACTATCATAGCATCTAAAGAATTGACAACGGCTGCAGATATTAAGAATGATACTTCGATGATCGTAGATAATAATAAGAATAAGTTTCATTATATCTTCAATATGATAAATCCTCAAGTTATATTGTTAGCAGATCCATCAGATGTTGAATCTGAAGCTGTTGTCTTCAAAGTTGGCCAATTCCAAATGTCAAGTCAAAATATTATAACAATGATGATAAATTCTGTTGGTGTATTTCTATCAAAAATGAATAGTTCTACCTCAAATAATGTACGTATTTTAGATGATTTTTCTTCTTCCATAGTAATCGACCAACGTAACTCTATGGCTGATCAACTGTTGACTGAAATTCAAGGTTCAGTTCAACCATTATTAATGAGAATTTCGTTAAGAGATATTAGGTTGGCTATGTTGATTTTCAATAGGGCAGTAGCACTTTTGAATAAAGCAATAACTCCATCCGATACCAATATAGTAGATTCTACTGAATCACTTATGAGTACAAGAGATGATGAAGACATTAGCAATGAGTTGAGTACTACAGACAGCAATAATCAAGCATTAGTTGCAGCATCATCATCATTAATAAATGTTAATTCGGATTCAAATACGAATATAATTATTCAAGGAGAAAATATGAGTATAGAGATGGGAGGTCTAAGACTTGTGCTAATTGGTGATGTACATGAAATGCCGATCCTTGATATGAATATTAGCGCTTTTGAAATTACAGCCAAGAATTGGTCCACTGAACTTGATGCATTGACGACGTTAGAGACGTATGTAAATGTCTTTAATTACTCCAGATCCAGTTGGGAACCATTAATTGAACCTGTACCAATCTCATTTCACCTTTCTAAAGGTTTACAAAAGGATGCAGCTCTAGTATTTGATATTATTACAAGGAAAGTTGCAGAATTAACAATATCATCTAGATCTATTTCTATGTTATCTCAAATTCCAAGTTCCTTGAGTGGTGATATAACTTTGAAACCAAGAGGCTCAGAAAAGCCTTACAAATTATTTAATGATACTGGCCTAGATTTAGATATCTGGATTATTACCGAAAACCCTGAAGAGAGGAAAAGTTTGGTAACACTTTCAAGTAATGCGACTTTACCTTGGGAATTTGAAGATTGGCGAACTGTTAGAGAAAAATTAGATATTGATAACAAACGTAATATATTAGGAATTGCTGTATCTGGTTCGAAATACAAATCTAAGATGAAAATAGATGCAACATATGAGGGTGAGCAAATATTTGTGTTGCAACCTGCGGTTGATAACATCCATAACAGGTTAGTATGTGACCTAAAATCAGGTGACGATAATGTTAAATTAATTACATTCAGATCCACACTAACTTTAGAGAATACTACAAGTACTGAAATACAGTTTACTCTTGAGGAAAAAGATAGACCTGATATGGTTGTTTTCAATATTAAGCCATCTGATGTCAAATCTATTCCTTTAGAACATGTTTTTACTTCTAATATTCGTATCAGACCATTATCAGATGATTTCCATTGGCCTGAACAGAATATTTATTGGAAAGATCTATTATCCAACCCGATGTCTATAGAATGCGCCTCAGTTATATCAACTGAGGATAAATTCTATTTTGAGGTAAATGGTAAATATGATAAAAGAGAGCCGCTAGCCAAAATTTTCCCACATATGAAGGTCGTTATTTCGTCACCTATAGTGATTGAAAATCTACTACCGTGTGCCTTAAATTTTTCATTGTTCAATAAACGAGATGGTGGTAGTGAATATAAATTACTGGAGAAAAATGGAAAAGTTCCTATTCATGACGTTTCATTAGATAATTTTCTATTACTATCCGTTCAACCTTTAATGGATAATAGTACACCCTCTAGGCCCTCTATAATTAATACTCCGTTAACCAGTACATTAGTACCAGAAACATTTCTTTCCTTAACGGTAGCAGGTGACCAAAGACTCGACTTGAAGTTATCATACCAAAGTATAGAGGGTACAAGAGCCAAGATTATTAAAGTTTATTCTCCTTATATTATATTTAATGGATCAGGAAAAGATATGTATATTCAAGATAGCAACCGTAATATTACACAGTCTAAGCATTTGACAACTGCTACAAATGAGTTTTATACAACTCCCAAAATGTTTTCGTTTTCTGACAGTAATTACAGAAATAATAGAGCTAATATTCGATTTAAAGAATCCGATTGGAGTATTCCATTATCATTTGATGCAATTGGTCAATCTTTTGATGTTATACTTAATATTCCAGATAAGGAACAAGAATCAAATCTAGGTGTCAGTATTTATGAAGGGGAAGGAATCTTCTCTCTGAGTAAAATTGTCGAAATTTGTCCAAGATATATTGTTCATAACGACCTGACTATTCCAATTGAATTATGTGAATTCGGTTCCACAAATGTTATGGAATTAGAGTCTATGGATTCTACACCGATGTATAGGATGAGAAACGTTGTGAATAAACAGTTACAAATTAAATTTTTAGGAACAAAATCAGATTGGTCATCTCCATTTTTTATTAAAGATATTGGGTTTACATATTTAAAGGTATTAAAAGAGGATGGCACTCATATGCTACTAAAGGTTGAAATTATTTTAGATAAGGCAACTATATTCATAAGCATTAAAGATGGTAAAAACTTATGGCCATATTCAATTAAAAATTTCAGTGATCATGAATTCATCTTCTATCAACGTGATCCAAGGATTATTGATGATGTGTATGAAACAGAAGGTTATGATGACATTAATACTACTGAATACAAACCATTATATTACAGAGTTCCTCCTAAGAGTGTAATGCCATATGCTTGGGATTGTCCAGCAGCAAGACAAAAGAAAATAATATTAAGTGCAAGAGGTAGAAAAAGGGAAATTCAACTTGCAGAAATTGGCAATTTAACTCCAATGCGTCTGCCAGGTATTTTACCAACTGATGAGATAGATTCGGTGGAACTAAATGTTGTTGCAGATGGACCAATGCAGGCTTTAGTGATAACTAATTACAGACGTGAACTAAGTTTGTATAAATTGAAAACAAGACAATCTGCATCTTCTATGTCAGTGAATAGTTCCAAAGAAGTGTTTGTACCAAAAGAAACAGAAGAAAATGTTTTTAGAAAGATTGTTGTTAATTTCAAAGGGCTTGGTATGTCCTTTATCAACACTCAATTACAAGAATTATTTTATGTTAGTATTAGAGACGTAGAGCTGAAATATATTGATTCTGATTTATCTCAAACTTTCAATTGGAAAATAAACTGGATGCAAATAGATAATCAATTATTTGGGTCCAACTATGCGAATATTTTGTATCCTACAAGTATTTCAGAAATTGCTAATGATATTGATAACCACCCAGTTTTATCTGGTTCAGTATCAAAAGCGAAAGATGATACACATGGTGTTGTTTATTTCAAGCATTTAACAGTATTATTACAAGAATTGTCAATTCAATTAGATGAAGATTTCTTATTCTCATTAATAGAATTTACAAAATTCCCAGGAGCAGCATGGAACAAAGACACAAAAGAAGTAACATATGATGATAGAATTACATTACCTAAATTTAAAGAAATTCAATTATCCGATGACATCTATTTTGAAATTTTCCATATTCAGCCAACGATGTTACATTTATCTTTTGTTAGATCCGAAAGATTAAATTCTAGTGAAGAAGAGAATAAAGCTATGGGAAATCATGGAGCATTATTATTTTTCGTTAATATTTTAACAATGACAATTGGTAATGTCAATGATGCACCAATTAGAATGAATTCGCTATATATGGATAATCTAAGGGTGCCTGTCGATACTTTAATCAAATCGATTAAAACACATTATGGACAACAATTTGTTTATCAACTTCATAAAATTTTAGGGTCAGCTGATTTCCTAGGTAATCCGGTTGGTTTATTTAATACAATTAGCTCTGGTGTTTGGGATATTTTCTATGAACCCTATAAAGGATATATTATGAATGATAGTCCTGAAGAAATTGGTATTAATATTGCTAAAGGTGGTTTAAGTTTTGCTAAGAAGACGGTATTCGGTATTTCAGATAGTATGGCTAAATTAACCGGTTCAGTAGCGAAAGGTTTATCAGTGACGCAAGATTCAGAATTTCAAGAATCTCGAAGATTACAACAAAGAATCAATACTACAAGTCGTAACGTTCTTGCTACATCAGCACAATCGTTTGCTAATACAATCGGTAGTGGATTATCCGGTATAGCAGTTGATCCTTATAAAGGAGCGCAAAAAGAAGGTGCTGTTGGATTTATTAAAGGTTTCGGTAAAGGTATTTTTGGATTACCAACAAAGACAGCAATTGGTATATTAGATTTAACAAGTAATTTAAGTCAAGGAGTTAAGAGCACCGCGACAATATTAGATACATCTAGACCAAATAGAGTAAGAATCGCTAGATATGTTGGACATGATAAGATAATCAAACCATATAATTTAAGAGAATCTCAAGGACAATATTGGATGAAAAGTTGTAATGGGGGACTATACATGGCAGATCATTATTTAACTCATGTGGTCTTACCAGGACGAGAATTGGCAGTGATTGTGTCTATGGAACATATCGTAGAAGTGAAGATCGCCACTGAAGAAGTTATGTGGTCAACATCGTACCAATCCATTCAAGGTATTGTTCTTGAACGTGGTGGAATTCATATCAAATTAAAATCACAAGCAGAATACTTCATCCCAATTGCAGATGCAGTTGAAAGGAAGTTCATCTACAGAAATATCGCCATTGCAGTGACAGAATACAACAAGTACTGTGAAGCAACTTTGTAGACTTACAAGTATATTGGTAAATTAAAATCGGTATAGATCACGAGAAAGACACGTGACCCTGCTCCTATTAAATTTTATTTAAAAGGTACCTTTCCGCCAATCCGAAAATGCGGATAGTCATCACCCCGGGGTTATTTCTAGTTGTCTCAAAATGTCAAAATGAAAGAAATGAGGAATATATAAATAAGAGAGAGAAACTAGATGTGAAATGTAAGTGAATTTTAAGTTATAATTGTTATTTTTAACGTTTTTGTTGTTTTAAGGAGGTGTAGGTATAGTATAGTATAGTATCGTATAGTATAATATATTACAGTATAGTACAGTTTAGTACAGTATAGTATTCCTATAATATAATATAGTATTTGCAGTCATCATGATGGTTCAAGGATTGTTGAGAAGAAATGTGGTTGGTTTGATGAGTTTGAGAAGAGGATTAGCTAGTGCATCGGCACCAGTCGGTGGTATAGAACATGTTACTAGATTTAAAACTTTCAAAGTGTACAGATGGAATCCAGAAAATCCAGTAGAGAAGCCAAAACTACAATCATATCAAGTAGATTTAAATGATTGTGGTCCTATGGTATTAGATGCATTGTTAAAGATTAAGAATGAACAAGATGGTACTTTGACTTTAAGACGTTCTTGTAGAGAAGGTATTTGTGGTTCTTGTGCAATGAATATTGGTGGTAGAAATACATTGGCATGTCTTTGTAAGATTGATCAAAATGAAAATAAAGATTTGAAAATTTATCCACTACCACATATGTACGTGGTAAAAGATTTAGTACCAGATTTAACAAATTTTTATAAACAATATAAATCTATTCAACCATATTTACACAGAGATTCTTATCCAGAAGATGGTAAGGAAATTTTACAATCTATTGACGATCGTAAAAAATTAGACGGTTTATACGAATGTATCTTATGTGCATGTTGTTCAACTTCTTGTCCTTCATACTGGTGGAATCAAGAAGAATATTTAGGACCTGCTGTATTGATGCAAGTTTATCGTTGGTTAATCGATTCAAGAGATCACGCAGGTTCATTCAGAAAATCTATGTTGAATAATTCAATGTCATTATATAGATGTCACACTATTATGAATTGTACAAAAACTTGTCCAAAAGGTTTGAATCCAGGTAAAGCAATTGCAGAAATTAAAAAAGCATTGGCAAAAGAATAAATTAATTTATCATAGAATATTTCCCTTTTTTTTTTTTTGATATTAAAAAAAAAAAGAACGAAAAACTTTTTAATTTATTCAATATAATTTATGCCCTCTCTATCTTTCCTATCTCCTCCCTTTTCTTCACTCCCAGTAGCATGAAAAATCATAGACACATTTATTTATTTATATTTACTTATTTATTCACCACTATTTCAAAATTATTTATTCACCATTAATTGCTCATTTCATACAATAATAAAAAAAGAATGGCAATAATGGTAAAACTTGTTTATGTAGATACAGTTATTTATTTCACTAAAACAATATTCAATATATTACTTTAATATTTCTATACTTCATTACTTCATCAATTTAATTTAGCTTGGATTTTTTCGCCGTGGCTCCACCTCCCTTGTTAAAATAAAAAAAAATGAAATTTAAATATATTTAAAAATAAAAAGTTTACAAGAAAGAACTTAGATTGTTATTAATTGAACAGATACAAAGGACAACCATAAGCGTCAAGGGAAACCAATATAATACTGTAGAGAAGCATGTCAAAAGGTACTTCTTTTGTCACTGTGAGAAGTGAAATCATTTCATTGGAATCGCATACAGACAGTTTATTATCAAAATATTCAACATTTGCTCAAACTTCAAGTTCTGAACAATCAACTCAAGAAAAAAAATTAGATACACAAATTGAAAACTTACTACAAAAGACACAAGAGATTATTGAATCGTTGAATGGAATTTGTCAACAAAATAAAGATATTTCTACTTCAAAAGTAACACAATTACAACGTCATAAAGAAGTTTATCAAGATCATTGGAAAAATTTTAAAAATATAAGGTCTTCTATACAACAAGAACGTAATAGATTGAATTTATTGTTTAGTGTTAAAAATGATATTGCGCAGCAAAAACAACTGGATACTAATGAAGATGAATATATTCAAAATGAATCAAGAAGAATTGATCAATCACATAATGTTGTAGATTCATTAATTTCGCAAGCTTGGGAAACAAGAGATCAATTCACTGCTCAAAGTAATTTACTTCATGGTGCAAATAATAGAATTTTACAAACGTTACAAAGGATACCTGGTTTAAATCAATTGATTGGTAAAATAAATACCAGAAGAAGAAAAAATGCTTTGATATTATCTTCTATTATAACAGTTTGTTTCTTATTCTTGTTTTTAACATGGTAGAACTTAAATTATGAGTAACCAATGAATTGTAAGATATATAGAAAGTGAATATTAATAATAATAACAATAATAAAATTAATTTGATTATGAATTAACCCAAATAGCATAAATTTTTAATATAGAAAAAGAATGATTATAGGATCTATATTTTTTTTTAATTCTACTGAAATTCAAATTTAATTATTAGCCATTCATCTTTAGAATAATTAGTCAATATATAATACTAAATACTTATTATTTTTTTTTTTTAGTGTTTTGTTTTTCTCATAGAAAAATATTATAAATTACCTATTCGAAATATGTAGTGTACTACCTTAAGAGCTTTTCTTTTCATTAGTTATAGTGTCCCTACCTGAATCAGCAACGGATGTTAAATCAGATAGCATTATTGATGAACCTGTCTCACCTAACGAAGCTGTTTCAATGGAATCTTCTTCTTCTAGAATAGTTGGGACACCATTAGCAAAACCTTTCCCTCTTTGAACAGATTTAAATTGAACGGATTTTTGTTTTGGTTCATCATCCATTTCAGATGCACTTGAACTTGTTCTTGTTCTGGATGGTTTCAATTTTTTGTCGACTAAACTATCATGATCTTCATCGTCATCGTTCTTATAAGAAAAGTCACTTAAATCAGAAGTTCTTCTACCTCTGTTTCTGTTCTTCCAGCCTGGTCTTCTGTGCCATGATCTTAAAATCATTTCTTTGTAAACACTTAATGGCCAATTAACTGGGGATTCATGACCTTGGTAAACACAGATATCATAAACTAAACCACCCATTGTAGCACCTAATAATGGAGCAACGATTGGGACCCAGAAATAATGATGGTGATCGACCCATAGCAAACGTCTATCAAAACCGATGGCGTAAATTGCTAATCTTGGGCCTAAATCTCTTGCCATATTGATTGCTGAACCAGTTTGGAAAGACATAGCAGCATTTAAGATATAAATTAAGAAAAATAACATGATTGGGAAAAGATCAGAGGATAAACATGTATAAGGATCAGTCATAGAGAAAATACCTGCTTGAAACATTGCTGTTGTGATAAATTCAGAAACAAATTGTCTAGAAGGAGATAGATAATCTTTAGGATATGTACAGAACATGTTAGCAACAGTTTGATTTGTCAAATAATCAGGATAGATTACTTCAAAAGCTTTTTTATAGTATGCAAATACAATAAGGGCACCAACAAATCCACCTAATATTTGACCAGCCAAATAATATGGAACTTTTTCCTTAGGGAACCCTCTATAGATTAAATTAGCAATAGTAACAGATGGATTTAAATGAGCACCAGAAATAGCACTACCACCAGAGGCAAAATAACCCATAACAACTGCTGCAGCCCAACCAAATGGAATTTCATCAAATGTACCAGCACCTGTAGAAGAAACAAGATTTTCGAAGGCAGAAAGGGCACCTACTTGATCAGAAGTAATGGCACCACTACTTTGTAATTCATCCAATGCAGTTTCAAATTGAATTTGTTGTGTTCTAGAACCTAAACCGACTTGAGCACAAACAGCATCACCGAATATGATTAATACCATGGTACCCATAAACTCTGCTAAAAATTCTTTTAAATAAGTATGTTTTACAGAAGACCATTTATTAATTGGATGATAAGTCGAAGGTAAAACAGTAGGAGTTTGAGGATTTTGATACAATGTTTTTGGTTTTACCATCATTGGAATATTCATTGGTTCTTGATCATTATTCTCTTGGTGACCATGTTCTTCATTATTTTCACCTCCATGGTTGTCTCTAGTTCTATTTGAATGAATATCTTCAGAATTTCTATAAAAATCTCCGACATTTAAAACATTTGCACTAACAGATTGGCCTCTTGCTCTTAAATTAGCAGCATTATCATATTCACCGTTCATTCCACCATAACCGGACACACCACCAGTTGGATCTGCACTTGTTGTGATAGCCATTTGTGCATTGGGTACAACTTCTTGGATTGGGAAATTACCACCTTCGAATGTATATTTATGAATGTAAGAGGTTGTTGGGTGGCTATGAGTTGATGATTGAAAAGGTATTGGTGAGAAATCTTGTCTTTCATAATCATAATTTTCATTGCTATGTGTATTAATATGATTCAAATCATTTGGTTTCTCAGTTGAAGTTTTCTTTTCTTCAGGAGAGCCTTCTTTTGGTGCTTGTGAATCGTTTGCCAAGAAACTATTTACAGCTTCATTGGCATTTTCATTTTCATTTTCATTTGGCTTCATCGGGAGAGAATCAATTCTATCGATTAAGTTAATTTAAATGAATAATACTATGTTGTTTTTTCTGTATTTCAGAAGGTTTAAATTAATGAATAAATATAATAAATGAAACACAATAATAAATCTTTCTAAAGAGAGGAAGAATAAATAAAGAAAATATGGAGGGGGTTGGGTATTAGTTTAAATATGAATAATTTTGAATTTTGATCCTTTGTTAAAAGATACAGTATTTTTTATTAACCAATATTTCCTTGCTCAGTTAACTAGGCTAGTAACAAACAAAAGTACTTTATAGCAATAAATAAAATAAATAAATAGCCTTAAACATTAGATTGATTTCTATACCATTCAAATACTATTTAAGGAAGCTCCGCTACTGAAATTGTCTCCCATCAAAATAAAAAGAAAGTAATTCCGCGAATATTCAATGCTATGCAGATTATGCTTTCCTCATATTTTTCAATTTTCATATTTTCATATTTTCATATTTTCATATTTTTAAATTTTTCAGTATTTCACTTTTTCATTTTTTTATTTTTTCCAATTACCGAAATCGAAATTGTTTTTAAGTAGCTAAAATTATGAAATAAACCAATCATATTACGCAGATTTACGAAAAAAGTGTTAATTTGTAAAATGTTAAGTATGTAGGTAATGATTATTATACCTAAAAAAGCAGTTGGCAGCACAAAAAATGTGGGGTAGACAAAGAATGAGAATATTGGATATGCATAGAACCTTTGCAGCCAGCCACGCCACTCTGTCTTTCTTGAGTAATAGTAACTTGCTTATATTAGCACATATCACTATTCCATCATTATAATATAGTATGGTATCGTATACCCCCGGGTGTAATCATCAGAGTAATTTTTTGCTTCTGCATACGCTTCTTGCTAGTTGCTAAGGAGCAAGATATTACCTTCTTAGTGTCAACGATATTCATTTTGATGATCATAACTGAAACAGTAAATATCAGTGGCAGAATATTTGAATATTGTGATTATTATCTTATGGTATACAGATAATATTGTCAATTATTAATATTTCCTTATATGACATAAACATTTAATCTAATTGGTTCTTTTTCTGACGTTAAACGATTTGAGGTTTTCGAAATAGCTTTTGGCATGGCTGTTAATTTTAAATAACGGTGTTAAATGAAATACCAAGCTAACAAATGAAAAAAAATCATAGTTCCAATAAAAGTAATTATTTGCGGGGTAGGCAACTTATCTGTGTTGATTTTATTCTTTTATTGTGTTTTTATAAAATATAGTGTTAATACCATACTTCTACCATCAAGGGTAATAATAGATTAGTGGTTTCATAATCATTAGATTAAATTTGCCACATAGCTTGTAAAGAGTAATGATATGTTCTTCATTCAATTGGTATGAATCTTCAATTCAACAGTATATTTTAAAATGGAAATTGTTTCTGGTAGATAGGAGATATTGGTATGTGTAGCAATTCTTTTTTTTACCAAAAAGAGATGAAAAGGGCTGCACTACAAAGTAGTGGTGCAAATTAGCATATAAGTATACGATAATCTAATGTATATACCTCTTACCCCGCCATTTTAATGTATGTTAATTCAGCATAAACCACTACTAAACAATGCAATATAGAGTACACTATAAAAATAATTTGGATTACTACTATATCAGTAGTTCATTCAAGTCATGTGCCTTGCCTTCCTTATAAACAGCCCCTTCTCAATGTATCTGTCACAAAAGTAAATTAGCCGCCCATTATCGTAAACCCTTATTCTATCACAGCTCACCGACAGGTCATTAAAGTAACCTAACTACAAGTTTATTAGATATATATTTTACGAGACTATAACTTTACAATTATTGACCATTGTTGTTTAAAATAACTACTTTCTCTTAATACAAAAGAATCACATCGTCAAAATTATCACTTAAAAGTAGTTCCTCTGGGGCTACTAATAATATTTTTTAATTTTTAAATTTTATTTTTAACAAAAATGACACTTACGCAGTTTGAATGACTATTTTAAAATAATGTACGGTTGTGTCTTTTTGTTTGTTTTCACCCATACATCTTTATTTACAAAACTTCAGCAAAACTTTTCATTTTTTTGAATCTTTTTTTTTTATTTGAATTTTATCGTGTATGCCCGTATTTTATGATCGATCGTGGACTAGAATTAGTGAAAAATTCCAAAAAGCGATGATGATGAGATCGATGAAATATCTTATAACATACGAAGATTTTTATTTTCATTTTGAATATTAAAAATATTTATAGTATTATTTTAAGTATTTAAGTATGTTAATTATTATTTCTTGCTTTTCATTGTTTATATCACAGCGAAGATCTATATCCTATTAACAATGGCTCCAGGTAAGAAAGTTGCTCCAGCTCCATTTGCTGCTAAATCAGGTAAGGCCGGTAAGAATACCAACCCATTAACCAACTCTACTCCAAAGAACTTTGGTATTGGTCAAGCTGTCCAACCAAAAAGAAACTTATCTAGATACGTTAAATGGCCAGAATATGTTAGATTACAAAGACAAAAGAAAGTCTTATCTATCAGATTAAAGGTTCCACCAACCATTGCTCAATTCCAATACACTTTGGACAGAAACACTGCTACTGAAACTTTCAAGTTATTCAACAAATACAGACCAGAATCTGCTGCTGAAAAGAAGGAAAGATTAACCAAGGAAGCTGCTGCCATTGCTGAAGGTAAAACTAAGCAAGAAGCTTCTCCAAAA